>CAVNYN010202199.1:0-12766 GCA_963692815.1 Nyctanthes arbor-tristis
ACGACGCTCTTCCGATCTCATAACTTTCCATTTCTTCTTGCTTTGTACAGAATAGTAGGATGCAAGTTTCTGTGTTCTTGGATTCAACTTATCTTTGTAGTTCCATCGGATCAAACCTATGTCTGCTTATACAAATCTAATCTAATTATATTTGGATTGTGAGATCGGAAGAGCACACGGATCCCTGAATTTGTGTCATTCATGATTTGTGTAGTTTCATTTGTTTGAAGTGTTATACTCTTCCTCTCGCTGAAAGGGTTAGTCTTTTGACTTTTAAAAGTTGAAAAATACAGGTTCAACTATCATGGTTTTGATTTTTGAAAAATATTGATAGGTCTGAAAATAAATGATTTGGACTTTGGATTTTTTCTTTTTTTCCCCCTCCATTCATACAAACGAATACGGACTGAGAAGGAAAGTGATGCCCATCATAATCGAGATCCGGATTCATTGACGAGCTCATATTGGCAATAGTATGCCCTTTCTAAGGTAGTGTCATGTCCAATCCCCCACACGTATCAATGCACAAGGAGCCTGCTATTTTGCACGTTAAATCGTGCCCATTTTTGGTCTTTTCAGCCTCGTCTTATTTGAGTTGCAGAATGGATAATTGCCTCTTTGAATGCTTTTTCCCGATAATGAAGGCTTATGTGGTCCACGCTATACCGCCGGCCGCATACGCTATCAATGAGTCTCCATGATCTTTGTTAATAATAATAATTTGGATAATAATAGATGTGATCAGGAAGATGGGAATTATGCAATCCCCCCCCCCCCGATACAAAGGGAGAAACTATACAATGTTAAATCATACATAAATAAAAGTTAATTTTGATATTTGTCAAAGGTAGTTCTCTTTTAGGATACAACCAACATTTTGGCTGAAATGCTGTAACTATCCCGGGAACAATCGGCATAATTTGTTGGTTACGTAAATGAGGCATTTTTTTTTTTTTGAAAGGGAAATGAGGCATATTTTTAAGTATTATAAGTTCATCTATAATAATAATTGAATGTCTTAGTTTGACTTTTTTTGTGGCCTTAAAATAACGAGTATCATTATCATTACGTAACACGGCCTCGAAAGGGGTTCGCGAATTTTCCTTCATTTATTTATTTCTGTTTGATACAACTAGAAGAAAAGCAAAACAATATATTTTTAAAATGGAGCAGCAAAATGTGGTGAAGAGATGGAGGAAAATGATTATTACAGAGAAGAAAGTGACCTTATATTATTTAATTTAATTTAATAAAAACAAATAAATTGAAGAAAAATTAACCTTTTTTTTATAATTACAAACTGTCATAGGCGCATTATAGTTAAACAAGAATAATGCTATGTAGCATCAGTAGTGTTTGACACCAGTCTATGTGTCAATTAATGTGGCATTAAATGATAAGTGAAATTAAATGCATGAATAAAGGACCCACTTGATTTGACTTATCATTTAATGTCACATTGATATGGTGACAAGCACCAGTAGTGCTAAATAGCATTACTCGTTAAACAAATGCTAGAAATTGTTGTTCAGCTACAAACCCTTTTAACTCCAATCACTTTAATCCACTTGAGATCGTGTAGTTTATGTTCAAATTTGATAGGTTGAGCCTCAAGCTCTTGACTGGATGTTGTAATTTTCTCAAAATTAATTCTAACTCAAAATCATTTCAATGGACACATTTACATTAATTTAAAATAATTTACATATAAATTTATAATTTTTCCTTACTTTCTAATTACATGTTTTTCTCAAAAAATCACTTTTTAAATCATTTTTCAAATAATCAAAAAATACATTTCTTTTAATTCTAGCCCTGATCTAGATCCATATTTTATGGCACCATAAGATGTGATATGATCATGAGAAATCACAATTATATAGCATGCCTTGATACACTTCACAAAGTCATATGATATGATATATACTAGATTATTTTTACTTTTAATTCCCTACAAAGAAAAGGAAAATGAATGCCAACCTATTCTTTCACTAATACAGCGTGTAATGAATAATCGCATTCAGAGAAGGCTGTTATGCTGTCAATATGAAATGAAACGGCCCACTTCCGGTTGACTTTTAACAATATATTCTTCTCTCCCTTCCGCCATATCTCTGTTTCTGCATTCTAATTTGGAATACAGCAATCCTCTTGAAAGTTGAAAAGGTCGGATTTTTTGATTCCTCTATTCAATAATTCGTCAGTTTTCAGATAAAACATTGACGGTTGTTGTCAATCTGAATAAAATTCCTTTTGATTCGTTCTTTGTATCAGAATTGTATTACCATTTTTTTTATTAGGATTAAACCCAATGATTAATTCTATAAACAAGGCATTCAATCGGATATAAAGTTTCTATTTTGCCGTGTCATTTTTACATTAACATATCCTGATCATTTTATATTCAGTTTTTTTTTTTTTTTTTCCATTCTTCCTTTGATTTAAGGGTCCTACTGCCAGTTTGTGGAGATGGGCAAACTGGGATTCTGTAAATTCGATGTGATTATCATGACATGTGAATTGCCCAGCTTGATGTTAGGATTCAATTCTGCCATGTTCGTCGGTGAATATAACTGCAGATGCATGCAAAATAAGAAATATTTCTGATTATTAATTTTTTGGTGGATCACTCTACGCAGGTTCTTCATAAGAAGACTGCTAGCTGAATGATAGAGACTTGTTAGCGAAGCAATGAGCTACAATCAATCCGCTCTAGGGAGGCCATCTTCAGGTACCTTACTGTCTCCTGGAAATTACAAGAAAATAAGTCAGTATTACGGCTTCCAGTTCAAACTGCAATAGCCCTTCCTTTTTTGGGGGAAAATTTGAGTGGCTTTACTTAACTTTGTTAGTAAAATCGTCCACAGATATTGTTTATTTAGGGTGTTGATGGAAAAATTTGGCTTTTGACTTCAGAGATCGCACAGAAACTGGTTGCGGTTCAAGTGATTTATGCATCATATGTCTTTGTTTGAGACGCCTTGAGTCATTTACCATTTTCTTTATTCCATGATGTGGCTTCTGAGTTATTTGATTTCCTTTTGAGTCTCCACGTGCACCCCCTGGTTGTGTGTTTCATTTCACCTCATAATCAGTAGCTAACCAGCAATTTCTTATCTTTAGAAAATAGATAAATTATCCCAAATTATTTCCTTATTTATGTATGTACTCTTGGTAAAAAATTGAGACACACACTTGTATCTATTTCATCCTTCCATTCACTACTGTATTCTTGTAAAATTCTAAGCTTCTCCTCATTTGTTTTGTGTGCAGTTAAACGAAGATTAAAAGATCTCTTGGGTAAACCTGATAATCGAGTGTGTGCAGATTGTAATGCTCCAGACCCAAAATGGGCGTATGTTCCACCTCTGAATTCATCCTCTCATTTTGTTTACTTGGATTACTGAAGTTTATGATGTAAGAGCCTTGAGAAAACCATAGTAGTAGCTGCACTGTTGCCAATATTTCTGTGGTCCGTGTTTGGGATTGGAGCTCACTGATTCCCCTTTGCCATTGTCCTTAAAGAAGAAAACGCATTTAACCCTCGCTATTTATACATTCGACTAGTAGAGAAATCTTTGAATGCCATAGATGCGGAATAGCATGTTGCCCATTTAAGATCTGAAGGGATGCAGTCATGCAGATGACGAAGATAACTGAGTTAATGTATAATACTTCCCCTGCATAGGCACAATAAGCCAGACAAAGAAAAAGTATAATTTTGGTATAGAGAATGTTAGTAAATGCATTTTGATCCATAACCAAACAGGATCCGAGAATGGATCTTAGCAATTCATTCTGACAAGAGGATGAGATATTTACAGCTTCCATGAAATATTTTAACCTCCTTGAAATGATAGATGAACCTTTTTGGGAATTTGTTGCCATTGATGTGCTTGCAATGACCAGCGGCAAAATTTGATCAAATTTATTTGGTTAATGATCATACATGAACTTGGAGCTCATATACCTCAATCTGAAGTTATGGATATGAGTGAGAATTAATAAGATAGATATAAGAGCTTTCCGAGAGAGAATATTGTCTTGGGTCAACCATTTTGCTGTAAGTGGGAAGAAATGAAATATGTTGTTTTCTATGTTGCACGAGCTTTTATGGAATTGTATGTTATTTTTTGACTTGTAATTCCTATTTCAGGTCAGCAAATATAGGAGTATTTATTTGCTTAAAGTGTTGTGGGGTGCACAGAAGCCTTGGTACTCATATTTCAAAGGTGAAAATTAGATTATTCCTACCTCTAATCTCTTTAAGGGTTATATTCCCACCTAACAAGTTAACTATCCTATAGGTATTGTCTGTGACATTAGATGAATGGTTAGATGATGAAATTGATGCAATGATTGAGGTTGGTGGAAATACTTCTGCAAATTCAATTTATGAGGCATATATTCCTGAAGGAGTCACGAAACCTGGACCAGACGCCAGCCATGAACAACGTTCAAAATTTATCAGGTCAGATAAAATATATAAACAATTATGTTTCTTACATCTTCCGATGTGATGGTTCTTTCTTTGTGTGCATGCATGCTCTGTGAAGACTTGGCCATTTCTAAATTATATGCCTTGATATAGGAATGTTACTTTATTCTGTACTTGAACCCCACCCCAACAAAAAAAGGGGGAAAAAAGAAAACAAACCTCAACGCTGATCAACCAAGAATAAATAGAGGAGAGAAGAAATAAAAGCATTTTACTCTCAAATGCTTATTTTTCATTTTCATTGTTTCGATAAGTCTTTACACATTGATAGAAGGTCCTAACTGTAAGAGAAAGCATTATTGGACTTGCACCATATTTAGGTTGGATGTTAAATTTTTCTTTTTTCTATGTTAATTTTGTAGGTCCAAGTATGAGCTTCAAGAATTTTTGAAACCTAGCCTACGTATCACGTCAAATTCTAAAAAGACATCTTTGCAAGTAAGTCTCTCAAGGAAGATTATGGATAGTTTCCGAAGCTCAAGCTCATGTCAGAAATCAGTAAGTTATCTTAGCTTGATTGCACCCTTCCACCTGTTCCTTACGCTTCACGTTCTGTTTTGGTTCAACCAAACTTCATGTTAGAATATATAATTGCTTTGATAAAATATATAATTGCTTTGATGAAGACAGATTTTGCATTATCATTACATGTCTCCTCTTCACAGTCTGGTGAAGCTATTTTTCATCTGATCTCAGGAGGGCATGGTGGAATTTATTGGAATGTTGAAGGTCAAAGTCATTAGAGGGACAAACTTAGCCATTCGAGATATGCTATCCAGTGATCCTTATGTTGTATTGATCCTAGGGCATCAGGTTAGTGAATCTCTCATTTTATTCAATTTTGGGACTCACATAGGGCAACAAAACTATAAAATAAGCAGCAATGGAGTGCATCAAGATCTGCTTATACTTGTTCTTGATTTTAATTTTTTGATTAATGCTCGTGTTAAGCTTACAATCCCAAGTGGAACACAGAAATGGAATAATAAAAAGATTAACCTTTTTAGACAAGACCCAGTGCTTATAAACAATGTAGTTGTCCAAATTACAACCTCGTGGGCAGAAAGTCAGGAATAGCTGTAAACATCCTTTCTAAGAGTTTTAAGATGCTTTCTTGCTTCTTTGTGTAAATAGAAAGTTCAAACAACTGCGATAAGGAGCAGTCTAAATCCAATATGGAATGAGGAACTCATGCTTTCAGTTCCACAAAATTGTGGCCCTATAAAACTGGTAATCTTCCTCCTTTCAGTATATGCATGCCGTTATATCATGCAACAATCAATTTTGCCTGACATTTGAACTTGTCTAAACTATAGCAAGTATTTGATTATGACACATTCTCTGCGGACGATATAATGGGAGAAGCTGAAATAGATATTCAGCCACTAATAACTTCAGCAATGGCTTTTGGAGACGCTGCAATGTTCGGAAACATGCAAATTGGAAAATGGCTAAAATCACATGACAATGCACTCATAGGAGATAGCCCAGTAAACATTGTTGATGGGAAGGTGAAACAGGCCTTGTCACTCAAATTGCAGAATGTAGAATGTGGAGAATTAGAGCTGGAGCTAGAATGGATGCCTCTTCAACAATAGTTGTATATAGTTTGCATATATCTTCTTATAGGCATTCAGAAATAAAATTATTCATGTTGTATGAATATCTCCATTTTCCCTTGGAATGTGCACATAGATGATGTTGTATTCTTTTGCAAGTAATATATATGTTATTGCAGAAACAAACCGTTATTTTACAAGGTTACAACAAACAATTTTTTTTCCCGAAACATACATTACTTATCAACAAAAGCATTAGAGGCAGCGGCAGATAATTTCTGCTGCTTCTGCTTGCGGAGTCGGAACAGAAACAGAATTCCGGCAACGGCCAACAAAACGATGCCGATTACTCCACAGATTAAGCTAGCCAGCAGGAAGGGCGTCCTTAAGTGAACTCCATGTGACCCCCCGACGGCATGGCTGCTCCACCACGTCGTTGGATCACTGAAGTTCTTTGCCTCCGCTAGTGGTACCGAGGTGGCTGGTGCACGGAAAAATGACAGCATTTGTTGAGTGTGATTGCGGTTCTCTTTCATCGGAGAAGAAGAATCTTGATAGATTGAGCCGTGCTCCGACGGACGGAGCTCTCTGGCGTCCGATTGGCCCATAAATGTGAAGATTGCAATGAGTATCACGAAGCCGTACTGAAGGAGATAGCTCTCCTTTTCCATCCTGAAAATGGATGACCGTCGCTTCCGGAATTATCCAATGTTGCCTGCCTCAATTTAATTTTTTTCCGATCCACATATATGTCAGTACCTGAAGAGAAGAATCTACGTGGCTCAAACTTGTACATTGTGCTGAAAATGTTGTTCCCTAGTTTGGAATGGAGGAGGCTGGTGCTTGTCCGCCGTTGCCATATTGTGCCTCCAGCAGGTGGGTCGGGTCATCCATGAACGAGTTTGTTTTTGAAGTCAATGGTTTGACACGTTAAATATCATTAACAATGGTTGTCGGTTTCATAAAAATTTGGGTACTTGGCCTGTCATAACTATTACTAGTAGTCTCAGTTATTTAAGTAGCAATGGTTCAGTGACTGGATGCAATTCTTGGTAGAAGTTGAGCCAATAATGGATCGCCTTGGCCCCTAGGCTCGAAGTACTTTGGGTCTCCTTCAAAAAAGGAAATACTTTGGGTCCGATGAAGATGAGAAATTCGTCATTATGAGTCAATTATGCGAAGAAAGCAAAGAGTGTATACTTAGAAAATAATTTTACTTTGTGCCAATAAACTAAACAAACATGTCTCTAGATATCTATATCCCATAGATTAATTATTATTGATTTAAAAAGTGATGTGACATACTATGAAATATATAAGATGGTAACAAGTTCATTTTGGTATTTGGGCAAATAGTTGTACGAGTTGTACATATATTGGACATCGTATCAATATAAACTGTTATTTTATTTTATTTTTTTGTGTTAAACTTCACAGCCTGGTATTATGCATATTCGCTCTGGTTTCCATCCACGAAATTACTGTGTTAAGAATTTCAACTGCAGTATCGTATGGTTCACCAATCAGCTGGTGCCAAGCACCCTTGTAAATCCTCAAACTCTTGTCTTTACTAGTTGCTGATTCATACAGAGATTTAGCACCTTCCGGGTCACATATCCTGTCATCACCCCCGTGCAAAATCAGCATCGGCACCTCTAGTTCATGCCAATTCCTCTTTACAAATTCACAAACTCGCAGAAGCTGTAATGCAGATGCTGCAGTCGGCTTCCCGGATGTCCGCCAGTTTGGACTCCGCTTGAATAGTTTTCCCTTCCATTCCTCCTTGTATGATTTACTAGCTGGAGGACTAGTGATCACGATCCTCCAAGAAGGTGCCACAAAAGCAGCTGCAGGGAGTAGTTTCTCAATTGGCCATGGAGGCTTAAATTTCTTTGAGATTTTGCGCATGGCTCCACTCAATATCAGGCCTTTCCATGCAGTTTTTTGCTTTAAGCATAAGAGGATGGCTAGTGCACCGCCTAATGACTCGCCGTAGAGGAAAGGTGGAAGCTTTGGATAATCTGCTCTAACCGAGTCAAAGTACCGCTCGCAATCTTGAACTAAGGGATGAATATTAGGGATGTGATCAGGTGAGCCTTCTGAAAAGCCATGGCCTTGAAGGTCAAGAGCACACGCAAAGAACCCAACTTTGGCTATGTATACCGCGTTGAGTTCAAAGAGCCAGCTACTTTCCGATGTGTAACCATGAATCATTCCTACCAGCCCTTTAAGCCGACAAGTCGAGTCTGCTGGCTGCCATGATTGGGTGAATATTTTCAGGCTGGCTTTGTTCATCATGAAGCTCTCATGGTGGAGAATCGGGTGTTTCTGGAAGAATTCTTGCCGTGAGAGATTTCCATAAGGGCTGTTCTCATTAGCTTCGTAAATTGGGTGAACCATTTTCTTTTTCTTGTTTGAACAACAATGCAGAAACAGTTGTTAATCTTGGTTTCTTTGCTTCTATATAAAAGTATATCACTCCACACAAGTCCAGTTTGGTGATGTGACTGTGTTAAATATCATTCAACAATTTGCTCTCCCAACTGTAATCCTGTTGTATATTAAATGAAACGAGAGAATATGCTAATTAAATTAAATTATATACGGGCAACGCATTTCTTAACGCTCATGAAGAAGGAAAAAGAGAACAAAACTATAACTACTTTGTCCCAAATGTTTTCACGAAAGTTGATACAACAATGCACTGGCATTCCAGGACCTTTTGATGATATTTAAACAATTTATAACGCTTCCAGAAGACAAGGATACATAAATCAACGTGAAGTTTCTCAGAAAATCATAGAAACAAGAATGATGAAAAATCGAGTGAAAAGCATCTGTTTTGACTTAACTACTTTAGAGGCAGATGCATTAGAAACGGAACACGTATACGTCATAATAGATGTTTGCTTTATATAACCAACGACCAAAAAGCACAGTCATAACAGTAGGGAAAAAACCGGTGCCGCTTGAAGCAGGACCCTAGAGCATTATATGGTCCCATTATCAATTGTCACCGGTGAGTATTCAAACTAACCTCCCAGAGTCACTAGTCACATTTGCAACAAATCCATTTTCGATCAATACTAATGAATGAAATGAACTAAATTTAAATTTTCCTCGTCTTTCCTTTTTTATGTATCGCGTGTTTCGTCCACCATGCAAAACAAGCTCTATTTGATAGGCTGAAAAGCGGAAAGACATCAAAGATCTCGACACCAACAAAATAAGCAGTATATCTAGTCATCTACCTTCCCTGTAAATAAAACCCACCATCTTTTTCAATGAAACTAACAACAGCAAATAATAGCAGTGGAGATCATACCTCTAATTATTCTGTTCTTCTCTTGCTTGACCCATTTCTTTCCGTGCTCAGGGAACAAAAGCTGAAATTGATCTCCCGCCAACCGTCTGGCGGCACGTGTCTTGCAAAGGCACACGCCATGTGCAAGAAACCAACATTGGTTTCATGTTGGTTTCATGAACCCGATGTTGGTGTGGCGTCGCCCTTGCTCATCACGTGTCCATCTGGCGGTGTTACGGCTGGCAGGCGAATGGAACTAGGACTAACGCATGTGAGGAAGTTATAAATCGAAAAATAAAAAAAAGGAGAAACAATAAAGTTGAAAAAAGTAAAAAGAGAGAGAAAAGGAGAAACAAAGTGAATTCCTCTTTATTTTCATCAAAGCCAAAATGATTACAATTAAATTAGCCAGAACATACAGATCAACCACATTTAAAAACGTACTTCACATCAATAAAATCACTGTGTTAACTTTCATTCTTCTCACTCTTGTACTAAACATCCATTGATAGAGAAATGACTCGTCATCTCTAGCAGCCATTAGAGGCATATTGATCTCAGAGATTGCATATTGTACAATTGGCTGCTGAGATTAAAAAATGCTACAAAATCTAAAGTTTACCGATGACTAATAAGTATAACAGAGTAATCTTCAAGAGCTATACAGTTGACATCTGTTTGAGTTTATCTGTGGCCATTTGCTTTTGCTTCTTTCATCAGGGAATTCCAGGCAAACAAAGCAGCTCCAATGGCAGGCTCCACCTGTTAAATCATGTTAGCTTATTGTGGTAATATTGTCAAATAAAACACACTAGAAAAAGAAGCTTTATATGGTTGACTTGTAGGTCAGGAAAATTTCAACCTCTGCAGTTTCATCATTATGGTGAATACTTAGAGCATCTTCACTGGGGGTTTCTACATGTAATGTAGAGATTATATGGCATGTTCTCTCTGCTATGTGGCCCATTACATCATGCATAATATCCCACAGTCCTTCTACACATGGAAACCATTCTAGAAATCCTTCCACTATTTTTTATTCTCTCTCTCTCTCTCTCTCTCAATGCCCCCTTCTCTCTCTCCACCAATTAAGACAAAACTAAAGGCTTCCAGCATTGGAGATGCTCTTATAAAGCTGATTCATTATAAGTACATTACCATCAGCAATGTTCTGTTACTGCCAAAAATAAATGAAGAATGCTAACCTTTGGTCTTACAGGGTGAGCCTTTGGGTAGGTCTTCAAAATAGAGTTAATAACTTCTTTTCCAATATCCCAGCTCTTGTTAGCTTCAAGGACACCACCGACCATCACAACAGGGAAAGAACCATTTCCATCTGCAGAGATGCATTTATAGATGTTACAGTTCAAGATAGTATACTGCTCAGTCAAGCAGGTCCAGCAGTGGGTTTGATGGAAAGTTTGTTGGATTGGATTCCAATACTTGAACATATTATGCATAATGCACCTTTTTCCTTTTGGAAAAATCATAAAAACCTTGCATCAAGTTAAAGTAGCTATTTATTGATTAAGTCAAATACATTATAAATGAATGGATATAGAATGCATACAGGACAGAATTAATTGCTGCACATTTGAAGATTTAATGAATAGTTAAACAAGATCCGCACAGTCGATCTCAACTCTTTACTTTTCAATTAATGAGTAGTCAGGCAAATTCCAACCTTCATCAGCCAAGCATAGTCGCTGAACTACAGCTTTCACACTCATAGCCAATTCTTGAACTGCATTATTCAAGATATCATTGGCAATTTGATCACCAGCTTCTGCACACGATACTATGACAGGAACAAGTGCTGCAATTCGTGCCCAAGATGAATCTGCATATGTCCACCTAAATTGCCATAAGCAAGTAAAGTAAACTTGATTATGAAAGTAGAAATATAATTTTCAAGCTTTAAAATTACCGTTGAGAGTATTTTAGCTCCTAACAGTATCAACTTTCAGTAATTTGAACCTGACATCTGTTTCTACCAACTTCTTGCATTTTTCTTTGCTTGTTATGTCTAATAATGTTACCATAATATGACACTCAACACCCTAATGTGACCATGGTGAAAAGCTGGTGCCTGAACCAAAAAAAACCTCACCAAACTGACACCAAGAAACCAACCTGGTGAAGCTTCATTACAAACTAAACCTATAGGCACTCAAATTTAGAAATGCATAAAAATACAAATTTGCACAGTGAGTACCCAATGATTTCATCTGGAGAAGAAAGACTGAGTGACTTAAGAACATAATCTGTAAGCATGGTCTTTGGACCACGGCCATCGTGAGCCCTTATAACTGCTGTCAATCCCCGAGCCGCTATCCCATAACCACTGCAAGTAGAAACATATTATAGCACTAACTCCAATTCTAAAATATAAAAACGCCAGCTTTACCTGCCCCAGTCACCCAGTACAGGTCCTGCACCAGCAGAACGAGCTTTTCTTCCGTCTTCTGTAAATCCATATGAAATACACCCAGTACCTGCAATCAGAACACAACCATGAAGGTTTCCCATGGTCCCACTTGCAAGGGCTGCTACAGCATCATTCTCAACGTGTATCTTTACATAAGCCGGAAATATGTCCCTGTATTATACATAGACAATTCAGAACCAATTGTCGTACACCCAAATATCTAGAAAACTGGCAATTTCATCAGTATGTACATATACAATTTTCAGTAATTTTCTACATACACAATTTCATCAGTGTCTGCAATTTTTTATACTAGAGCCCTCCCTAACCCTTGAATGTAAAATGCCAGATATGTGTTTCATCCAATAGAGGGCCAGCCTGAGATTGTTAGTTTATACCTTAATGCCATATCTATTCTCAAGAAAATAATTCCCAGTCCACCAAGCAAAACTGGTGGTTTCTTGGTCACAACTTGGTCACAACCAGTTACAGCTAGTGGTTAGAAAAATTTACACAATGCAACCATACCTCATCCAGTTCAATATCATTTCCTGATCAGTCGGGTGGTTGACACCAGAAACGCCTAAGCAAACAGTCAGAACAGCTGAATGGTTTTTCCCTGCTGTGGAAAGAGCTTCCCCTATTACTTGTTCCAGTGTTTCTCTAGCGGCATTTTCTGTAACACTTGCAGAATTATTTTTCTTCCTAACCTTGACAATTAGTTTAGCATAAGCATTATTCAGTTACACAATCGAATTACCTATTTCTGTCTACAAATTCCCCATAGTAATTGAAGTATATATATTAGTTCAGACTCCAGGTTAGGTTACATTTAGCTGCATTGCGATTTAAAAGTTGAAACTTTAGGTATGTAAAATACTGAAAAAGTCATGCAGTAATACCTCCGACGCTATTGTAATTGGAGCAACCAGAGACGGCGCGGCCAAGAATCGGAAGAGGCTCAGGGAGGCTGCGGT
>CAVNYN010202201.1:0-16134 GCA_963692815.1 Nyctanthes arbor-tristis
GAAAAACAATATTATATACAATGGGATAGAAATTGGTTAAAATAGTGGAGTGTTTGGAGATGAATGTGTGTTAATGATGGGAAAATAATTGAAATATCCAAAGCAAAACCTTTCATCAAAATTCAGTGGCAATTGCATTTCCGGTGGTTAATGCCAATGTAATCAAAGCCAGAAAAACATCGAAATTTTAGCCTCTTGAAATAGAGTCTGTTGTGGAATTTTTTTTCAATTTTTATTTGACAAATAAATAAATGTATATACGCATGTCTATACATACACACACTAAGGAAAGGAATAATGCATAGCGATTTACGACTTCTATTTTTAGATGGGTTAATTTCACATATCGTCCCCAACCTTTGCACTTAAAATCGTCTGGGTCTCTAACTATTTGTTTAGTACGTTGGGTTTTCAACTTTTCATAAATGCACACAAAAAACCCTCATAACAGAATCTGTCTAAATTTCCTTCAAGTAATAAGTGAAATTATCTTTATACCCTTATCTTTTAAATTAAAAAAAAAAGAATTTAAAAATTAAAAAAAAAAAGGAAAAAAACCCCATTCTAAAAAAAATGGGGGGAGCTCCCCCCATTTTTTCTGCCATTTCCAACAGAAAAATAGAGGGGAGACTCCCCTTATTCACTGCCATTTCCGCCAGCTGAAATGATAGTGAATGAGGGAGTCTCCCCCTATTCTCTGCCGTTTCTAGCAGACGAAAAGGGTAGTTAGCATTCCGGCGGCCAAGTGGCAGCCAAAATGCTGTCATTTTCGGCAGCCTAAGAGAAGTGGGGTGAGGTGAGGGTTTCTCTTTCGTTTTAAATTAATTTTTTAATTTAAAATGTAATGGTATAAAGGTAATTTCACATATCACTTAACGAAAATTTGGATATTTATAAAAAGTTGAGGACCCAGCGAGCTACAAAAAAAAAGTTAGATACCCAGGTGATTCTAAGTGTGAAGGTTGGGGACGGTATGTAAAATTTACCCAAAATTGAAAGGTTGAGGTCCTATGCGCCCAAAAAAAGATGGGGACAAAATTGTATAAAAAATTGAAAGATTATGGACTTATAGTGGAAATAGAAAACTAAGAGTATAATAGTCATATTGATATGGTTAATGATGAAAATTGAAAGGTTGGAGACGAAAAGTGACATTGGGAGACATCATACGATAATAAATGAAAAGTTGTGGACTTAGTAAATTAAAAAAAAAAAAGAATATGGACAAAATTGATGTAAAGTTGAATGGTTAGAGATTTAGAGTGAAAATTACCCTTATTTTTTATTTCTTTTTGTCGTATGGACCGCGAATTGTGTTCAGTATCAGTTCTCAAGTTTGAAGTTTAAAAGACATTTCATAAACATTTATTTAACTTTTACACGAAGAATAACAAAATCTTGAAGTGCGTATGAAAAGAGAGAGGACATCATATGAGCTAACATACTAAAATTGATCTCTCACGACCCGGGTGTAGGATAACCCGCCACCCGACTTATGTGGTGGGGGATCATTGGTCCACCCACATTTAGGTGGTCCCACCACATGTGAGCGGAGTAATGATCTCCCCATGTTAGTCGGGTGGTGAGAGATCATTACTCGCTAACATACACTTTGCTTCTAATAAAGGATAAAAATAACCATTCGCAAATGCTTTTAATTACTCATTTCGTCCCACAAAGATAGTTTAGTATTCCATTTTTGACTATTCTCACAAAGATAGATCACTTACTAAATAGAGCATGCATTTAATTTTTTGTTTCTATGTTTTGTCTCCAATTAATCATCCACACCAACTACCAATACAATTCAATATTAATGATACATGATGGTATACATAGAAAATATATGTAAAATTAATTATTCCAACTATATTAACAACCATCTCTTAATTCGTGTGAAATTAATTACCCGTCAATATTTGTGGAACGAAAGGAGTAGTATTTATCATTAACTGATCTTCTGCTTGATTAGAAAAAGAGTTCTTCTTAGAGAAACATTCTCAAGATAAGGATAACTTACCATCAAATTGGCAATCAAATTATAAATGACTGCAATGTAATCATAATAATAGAGCTTATTGTGGTGGTAGTATATGGTATTTCTTTTTTTTTTTTTGAAAAATAATATATGGTGTTTCTATATGTCTCAAATTTAAAATATAATCCAAATTATAGTTAACGAGCATTTATCTTTATCTATTTGTAAAAGATATCTTAAATTGTACTTATTTATCCATTCGGATTGACATGCTAATGAACATTTTTTCAACTGTAAACATATGTTTTTGACAACCATTGACTAGAGTAGTAATAATTAAAATTTTTATTATTACTTAAAAAGGTCAAAGGAAAGGAGGGGGTGGGGGGAATCCTCAAAAAGTAAAAAAAAGAAGTGATATAATAATAAATAATAATAAAAGTATTAGGAGTAGGTAAAGGCCTTTGGTCAACCAATTAGCGGGCTCGTCGGTGCCGTCCAACACAGACATTAATTATTGAAAAAGACAAATTTTCAGCTACATCCCCAACTTTAATATCCGACAGCTTTGTTCCCCGATCTTTTGATTTTTTTAGAGCATCTCTAATACGTAACTAACATAGAGTATCTAATGTCTGGAATGTTAATATACATAAGATTAATGTTATAATAATAACGCCTAAAAGTTTCTAATACACAATGTTAATAGTCCATTATGGTTTTCTGGAGACTTGATTAAGGAAGAGGAAAGGGTAATTACATAGTATTGATTGAGGAAGAAGAGAGAGAGAGAGAGATATTTTAGAACACTGAATGAGGAAGATGAGAGACGTGAGAAACATTGGAGAATATTTAATGTCCTGGGTGTAATATAGACTGTGGATAGTTGACATTGATGTTAACAATGTGTAGTCTACCTAAGCTCCACCTCAACGTTATATTCTTGCATCGGAGACCTATTTTAACTAAACAATGCTAACATTTTTAAAGAATAATATTATTTATCTATACTAGAGACTGTTCATTGTTGGTCCTTGAATAAATTAATATTCCTATATATTTATGCATCTCCTTGCATTCTCCAATGTATTGCTGTCAACTAGATTGAAGACCGATCTCTAATTTAAATAAATAGTATTACTCATTTTTAAGTGGCATAAATTTTAGTTGACATTACACGACGCTCTTCCGATCTTTCTTTTAGGTACTGTTTGATTACAAGCGTTAAAATGTATAGAAAAAAATGAATTTTAGACAATTGAATTCCATAGAATTAATTTTCTTGGGAAATATCAATTACACGTGTTTTATTTACTAAAATTTTCACCTAGAAATAGTAGTTATTTTTCATCTTTTATTGTTTAATAGCTATTATTTTCCATGGAAACAATTTTTTTCCTCACAAATTTTGTTGTTTTCTTTTTAAATGATTATTTGATAGTCATTATTGTTTTCACATAAATTATCAAGTTTTCTATAGAAATTATACATTTTTTCAATGCCTTAACTTTAGAATGATTGATCTACACAGACTTATCGTTTCGTCTTATTGGACTTTCTCTCAAGTGGTAATATATAATTGACTTTCCGTATATTATTTGTGCACATGAAATTAAGAAGATAAAATAAAGTGATAGACTCAAACGACAATATATAATTAGACATTGTAAAATACACATACTGTCTTATATTTGTTAATATTAGCAAGAAATGATATGTAAAAAAGTATCGAGAACACAAATTTTTCGTAATAAAAAATTAACAAAGTAGAAAAAGAGAATAAAAAAGATAAGAACATAGATTATTTCCAACTATATGTCAGTGGTATGTATGATATGAATTTAATTTTATAAGAAATAAATAAATGATAAACATATTGCAAGGAATATAGAAAAACTCAAAATATTAAAAATAAAAAAATAAATATCAATCTAATCTCATCATCAAGCAACCGTAATCATATATATATTTAACTAGAGTCCCTAGGAACACAACTATTATAGAAAATTTCCAAAAAAAAAAACCACTATTGAAGGATATGAATTCAATGTTGATCCTATTGTTTCAAAATAAGACCCAAAAGAAGGATATGAATTCAATTTTTATACATTAATTAATGGAGGATAAAATAGATAAACCTTGATCAAAGTTGAAGAAGTCGTTGAACCCAGGGAGAAGAATTCTTGAACGAAATTGATTGCAAACAAATGTAGTACTTCTCGAAGATACCTCTTTTTTCCCCCTTTCCCCTTTTCAAACCAACGCCTTTTTCTTTCTTTTTGTTTTTTTTTATGTAATTTGTTTATGTTTTTTAAATTTTTAAAGCCCAATATTAAGAAATACATGGAATTCCAATTCCTTGAAAAACAAAAAACCTAGGCGCCCCAAGAGAAATGTTTTCCTTGTTTTCAAGGAAAATATGGGTATTTGATCAAAATTAAGAAAATATTTTACAGGGAAAAAACTTATGAAACACTGTTAAAGTAAAAATTTAGGTGGAAATTTGATATTTTTGAAGAAAAACTTTTGCAATCAAACACGTCTTTAGTATCTTAGTCCACACTCGATGGTTTTATTCTTTTATTTGACTTTGACAAATAGCAACTGGTGGAGCCATGGGTGAGTGCCCTGTTCCTGAGTTCACCTTTGCTGGCCAAAAAAAAAATCCCTCTTTATTTAATTTCTTTTTTGAAATTTTATATATACTCTACCCACTCGTTGAACTTGACGATGTCTCCATCCCTCCAAATAATTCCAAATTTTGTTAAAAACTAACTTTAGATGTATATTCATATTAGTAGTGTTAAATTAAGTTGTTAGTTAACAACTCAAAAAAAATCTATATTAGTAGTGTTAAGAAAGTTATTAAAATAATTTTTTTTTCTTTTGCGAATTGTTAACTTTGTTGTTAACATTAACAATAATTTTCACATTTTGTTGGAATTTAATGTTTTTGAAAAATTTCTTTTTTATTTATTTAATAGAGTTTGACTAGTAATTTTTGAAAATGATAGAGCCCACTTGGACTTGAGTAGATTTTAGTGATATGAACAACACCAATATAGCAACACCAATATATGAACAAACAATTTAAAATGTATTTTTTATTTAAGTGGATAGCTAAACTTAACAACACTAATATAGATAGTCTTATATGAACAAATTACTCCCAAGCACATATTTAAAGCCTTCCACTGCTCAGTTTTAAGTGTTGGCACATATTTAACCCAAAACGGCTTAATATTCCTACTAATACCATTTCTTTGGGTTTTGTTTCAGCTACATTAATGACTTTTGTCCCCTCTTAATTGAAGATAAAAAGGAAATTTGTTGTTTTGTTTGTTACTTACGAGACGTATCTTAAAAAATGCACATATACTCAAAGCGTACTCTGTACCTTGTCACGTTTCACGTTCTTTAATTATCATGCAATGTCCACACTTTTACCATAAATTAGCACTTTTAATTTTTTTAGACTCAAGACTTAAATTTAACGCCATTCCACACTTTATATAGACTTAAATTTAACGTCATTCCACACTTTATATACTTTTTAAAACGCCATATTACAAGAAGGTGTGACCATCCAATATTCAATTTAAGTTGGCGAAGGACGAGAAACTAAACTGAAAATTTTGGTTTCAATTTTTCTTTGATCTCATTAATTTCAAAACTAAACGGCTTTAGTTTTGATTTGGTTTCCAGTTTACTAAATATTGAAATACTAAACCTAAAATAAAAAATAGTTATGAAGTTGCAAAAATAACACTAAAGTTAAAAGATATTAGTCAATCTATTAAAAAAATTAAACTAGAATTTGAAAAAATAGCCTTAAAATTATAAATGAGAATACAAGTAAACAGATTCTTATTGGGATTTTAGTTTTAGACCTAAAACCGAAAACCAAACTACCAAATCATTCGTTTTTTTTATTTGGCTTTCTATTTCCTTCTCTCTCTTTTTTTTTTTTTTGGTTAAAACTCGTTTTTTTTTGATTGATTCGGTTCTAGTATGGTCTTCCACTACTAATCTGGGGATGGCAACCACCAATTCCAACACAGTAGGTTGTAAACCTACTTGCTACATTTCCAATAGGTGGGAGACTGCAACTGCAATTTCCCCTTATCACTTGTTGCATAGGACCAACCACCATCTCCAATACTTTATTGGTCTATCCATTAGGAGAAAGTCACATCAAAATAAGTAGGGCATACACTTCTCTCTTTTTTCCTCTTAGCATCTTCAGTGCAATAACATTAACGGTTTATGCAGCATATACGATTGACATTACATTATATGAATTCTCCAATATAATAATGTCTATATTGTATATTTGATAAATTATTATTAGATATTTTAAAAAGAGATAGAGAGAAGTCTAGTGATGAGAGAAATTAATGTTTCACATTGTGATGGAGAACTCATGACATTCTCTATCATAATATCAAGTATTTAATGTGTCAAATAAACACATTTTTTGTGAATTATCAAATCACTCTATGACAATCACCGTGCATTGGAGAAACTCTTAATTTGTCTTAACATTTTCTTCATTGTTTTCGGTGTCATATCTATTTTTCAACGTTAATATTCACATTTTCCACTGTTATTTTATTATTTTTTAAAGAAAATCTTTTTTTCGAATTTCCCTCTTTATACTTCTTTTCAATCCTCTCCAGTTAAAATACCGTATTTCTATCCTCCATATTAGAGAGATATGAAAAGAAAACATGAATAATAACATATATATGTGGTATAATTTTATTGAATGATAATGATATGAATGTTTTTCCATGATTTTACACAATTGTTTCACATTTACAACGTCACTTATGTTAAACTTTTATGTGTCGCTCAAATTTTTATTTAAAATTACATTGGAGAATCTCTAATAAAAGGAGCGCTATCTATTTCTTGATAGGCTTCTAAGGACTCTGGACTGTAATCCCACGCAGAATACATAGAAAGCAATCAGTTTCGTTCTTAAGATTTTCCTTTTTCTTTGAACTTGCTGATTTTTTAGTTGGAGAAGAGAAAACATGGAGGCACAGTTCTTAACTAGGCACCACAGGCACCAACCAACAGAGCACCAGTGTTCTTCCTCTGTTGTCAAGCGCATCAAAGCCTCAGTTGATATTGTACTAACCTCTTCTTTTTGCATAATTTATCTGTAATTCTAGGTGGGATTACAGTTCCTCATATCATATGCGCTTCTGGGTTTTGCCCTTCCCCTTGCATTATGGATTTTCCGTTACTGTATGTTCTTGAATTTTGTACCTTGCTTGGCCACAAAATATGGGAAAAAGAATTATTCGGGAACTTTTTAAGTACTTGTTGGCTGGTGAAGACCTTTAGTTTTATTGTATTCAGGCTTCTCCTCGAAAATTTACTTCATTATTATTACTATATTTTTTTTGGGCTCAGATTTTGTATTAATTATGATGTTTCTCCAGTACTTTACAGTTTAGTGAGGATTTTTTTCGCTTACCTCAAATGGCTGATTGATGATTCTGATGTCAGAATTGACTTTGATCTGCTGTCTGTGGAGTTTGAGTTTTAAGGTTTGAGCTTTTGTAAACTGAACTATCCCTATTGCTTGCCTGGTTCAGTCTTCATGTGAGAATCTAGAAATCTTTCAAGGGATCAATGCTCAGTGATCAGTGTGTATTTGAGATTTTATCTGCACCTGAAAGTCTTTCTTGCTCTTGTTTGATCTGGCGCCAATGGAAGTCCTAGAGGATTACGAAATAGAGTATGAATTGCTGAGATTTAAGGGGAGAGAGATCAAGCGATGTAACAGACTTACAATGCATATAGATAGCTAAGCACTGGAAACATAAAAAGGTAAAGCTTTGAACAAGGTGGAATTTGTGGGCTGTAGCTCTCTTCTTCCATAAGAGTGTGTAGTAGAAAGGCTCAAGAGCTTGCAAGTTACGACTACGTATTTTGCTTTTATTTTTTGGTTACACATATCATTATATCTTGATTTGGGATACTGGGATTGAAATCTGTATGTGCTTCTAAGAGTGGCATTATTTAGATGAATTTTGTAGCTCTTTTTATAGAATGTTATATTCAAAAGAACACTTGCTTTTGCATGTTTTGTGCAGGTATGGTCTGCGGTTAGGAGATTTGATCAACCACAGAAGTATAAGCCCTTTGTTAGTAGGTGCCTTGTGCGAGGTGATTTCACAATTGGGAGTGTTAGAGAGGTGAATGTCAGGTCGGGACTTCCTGCCACGACCAGCACTGAGATATTGGAACTGCTTGATGATCAGGAGCGCATTCTTGGCATCAAGATTGTTGGTGGTGATCACAGGCTAAAGGTAAGGACTTTCCCCTTTAGTATAACGTAAGAGCATCTTTGCTACGTCCTTGTGGGAGCTCCTATACTTGGTTGTCCTGAAACCGTAAAAATATGTATCGTCTCCTTTTACTTTTGCTGGATTTGGCAATCTTTAGACTCTCTTGTTGTTGAAATCCCCCAACCCGAATTTACTCTCTTTTATTTTGATGTCATTATGCAGAATTACTCTTCAATCATTACTGTCCATCCCGAGATAGTTGATGGCATACCAGGAGCATTGGTTATCGAATCATTCGTCGTGGATGTGCCCGAAGGAAACACTCAAGAAGAGACATGCTGCTTTGTGAATGCTGTAATAAACTGCAACCTGAAATGTTTGGCTATTGTCTCAGAGAGAATGGCAAAGCAAGGCCAGTCCAAACCCATAGGTGGATTTTGACGTGTCCATTAATATTTTAAGCAACGTCGAGAGATTGCTTGAACAAGTTCCCTTTTTTTGGCTTTCAAGCTATATGCGTTTGCCTTGGGCTCCCCAGGAAATAGAAGGTTTTCTTATCAAGTCTCATGCTTACTTTTCATTGTATGTGGAATAAGTTATCACACCGTCATATCTGTAACTATCTGTATATTTTGCATGTCAAAACCTTTGGGAAACTCTGTTTTATTGCTAGAAAGCCTTGTATATAAATTGCATATTTTTCTATGCTTTCACTACTTCCTTAATTGCTTCCTTCAAATTTCTCTGATGTTTCTGCTAGCTGTGATGGTTTTGTTGCTCGACAAGGAGTTCACAATGCTATCGCCATACAAAGTTTGGACATGAAATCTTTTAACAGGCACCCAGTCAATGTTCTTCCTGATTATTGTCTTTTACTGTAGATGCTGACTGTAATGAGAAGTGAAGACATAAGTGTCCTCATCAGTTATCTTTTTCTTTTACCCTTTTCGTTTTTCTTTTTGCTTTTTCTGATCACATTCATGCTTCACCAGTTGAAAAAATAAAATTTGGAATTAAATGGGTAATTAGCACTGGAAATACTGCAACTGATGAAGAAAAGCAGAAATAGAGAAAGAGAAGCCTCAACTGAACAACTTTGTTTCTCAGAAAGTATCAATTCTTTGAACTGAAATCTATATTCTGAATACATTTGGGATTAAAATTTCCCACGACTCTACACTTGCATTTTCATTTTCATCTCAGATTATACATCATCCAATCCAATGCGTTTTATCTGTAAGGATCATCCGTGTACAGGCTTGACTGTTTATACATTTTGAGCAGAATGGATTTCAGTTTTGTTCTGGCCATCAGCCAGAGTTCTCATTCTGTATGTGGTGGAAGGTAACTGTACTGTCCATGTCCATTGACAAGTAGTAATAATGCACAACTCTTGCTGTGTTTCCTACCACATTTAGAAGAAGAGACTGCTTCGACCAAAACTCAATGCTCATGCCAATGATGACATATTTCTATGCAGTAAAGAAAAGGATTTAACAATAAAAATGACAATATTTTAACTTTTTTCCATCCTTAATACTGTGTGGTGATATCGAATCTTCCATGCTATGGTGTGCAAAAGCAAGCATACTGCTTCATACTACCAGAAATCATTGCAGGAACACTTGCCTTCTGTAAAATGGTGAAAGCGGACGCCATCCTTGATTTCATGCTTTCTCAGCAAGGACACGTATTTTACCACTGTATGACAGTCTGAACATATTCTGGTCTTCTTGATCACCCTAACTGGTGCTTTGTTTTTTGACTTGATCAATCCATAAGTAATCGCCAGTTTTTCAGTGTGACCCAACAGCATCTTCTGCTTCTCTACCTCATTGATTTTCTGGTGTACACATCTAGTATCTGGTACATATCCTAATTTCTTCATCTCTGAGATTATCTGGTATAATTCATAATAAATCTCTCCTTCGTCTGGATGGGCTTTCCCCATTGCGGAAAAGACATGAACCTTTTGACCGATATCTATCTTACTCCAAACTTGCCCAATTCTTACTCCCCTGTCATCCATCAGGTCTTTGATCCGATCCACATCATCTCCTCTGTTTGCAGCTGCATAGATGTTCATCGTCAGGATATAGTTAACAGGATTGTATGGTTCTAGCTTGAAAAGTTTATTTGCTGATAACTCTCCTAGCTCAAGATTATCATGGACTTGACATGATCGAAGAAGAGCAACCCAGACCGTAACATCTGGTTCCATGGGCATCGTCTCAATGAAATCCCACGCCTCGTCAAGATACCCCGCTCTTCCTAGAAGATCAACCATACACGAGTAATGCTCTATTTTGGGGACTATTCCATAGTCTCTCCTAATACTGTCAAAATACTTCCAGCCTTCATTGATCAAACCAGAATGTCTGCAGCTAGAGAGGAGCTGTAAAGGTTATATCATCCGGCTGAATTTTCTCATCTTGCATTCTTCCGAAAAGTGAAACAGCCTCTTCCCCGCGGCCAAAAATTGCCAATCCCATTATCATCGCATTCCACATCACTAGTGTTTTTCTCTTAACTTTCTGAAAAACATTGCAGGCGTTCTTCAAACTTCCGCACTTGCCATACATGTCAATGAGAGCAGTCGTTAAAAATTCTTCTTCAGAAAAACCAGTTTTGATTGTAAAACAGTGTATTTCTCTTCCTTTCAGCAACAAAGAAAGGCCCGTACAAGCTTGAAGTTAACTCAGAATAGTAGTTGAGTTCGGCTTAATGTTTTCATGCTGCATTTGGATACAAAACTCAAGTGCATCTTTATAACATCCTTTTTGTGAACAACTTGATATTAGAGATGTCCATGAAACAACATTCGGATTCAACCCTAATTTTTTGCTTTCATGAATCATTGCTAAAGCTTCCCTAATACATCCTGCCAATGCATAACCAGAAATAATGCTGTTGTATGTCACTATATCAGGTTTAATTCCTTCTTTTTGCATTTGATCCAAAAGGCTCAAAGCTTTTTCGAAATTTCCATTAAAAGAAAATCCGGAAAGCAATGAATTCCAAGCAAAAATGTTTCTATGCTTCATGCCATCAAAAAATTTTTGTGCACTTATTAAGCCATCATTCTTCACATACATGTCAAGCAAAGAAGTTCCTAAATGCATGTTACAGTCGAGCAGTTTCCTTACGACATAGCAATGAATTTCCTTGCCAATGTTTAGATAATGCAATTCGCTTACTGCTTGTACGACACTAGTTAAGGACCTTGAATTTGGCACAAAACCTGCAATTTGCATTCTCCGTAATATGCTCAGTACTTCTCGGTATGATCCATGAAGAAGATGTCCCGACAAAAGACTGTTCCAGCTTTCAATGTCGGGATTCACATTTGAAGTCTTCATTTCATGGAACAGCTTCAATGCATAATCTAGATTTGCCATGGCAGTATAACCTAAAATGATTGAGTTCCATGAAGATAAGTTGCGATTTTCCATTAGGTCAAACACCGTTTGAGCAAGTTCAAGATTATTGTTCTTCGAGTACATATCAATCAAAGAATTGCATATCAATATATTTGGTTCAAGTGTATTTCGAATAACATACCCATGTATCTGTTTTCCCACTTTAAGAGCTCCCACTTTACGGCAAGCTTCTACAAGCCTAGCAATCACAAGGCTATTCGCCTTGACAGACAGAAATTGCATATTGCGGAATGAATGCAGAGCCTGCAACCATCTCTCATTCCTCAAATGTACCAAGACAGCTTCATTCCACAACGGAAAGTGCTGATCTGATCTTTCATCAAACAGTTTATTAGCACTATCTGCATCCCAAAACCTCCCATAAAAGTTCATTAATGCACAATTTGGATACACTTCCAAATCCAGGCCCCTTTTGACAAGACAAGCATGAACTTGCAGGCCTAGGCTTATCTTCTTTAAATTTGCACAAAGCTTTAGAACAATTGTGTGAATTTCACTGCTAAATCTCACACCTTTATTATGCAACTCAACAAAAACTTCAAGAATTTCACAGGGGTCTCCACCAGAATTCCTATAGTTTGCAACAAAAGAATTCCAGTTCAAATAGTTCTGCCCAAGACCCACAAAGAAAACTATCGTAGCAGATCGAAAATCGCCAAATTCTAAGTAAGATTCCATCAAGTATTGCACCTTTATAACAGAATCAAGGGATTTAAACTGAAGATAGACTCGAGGAGGAGTCAAAAGACAAAGGGTCAAGAGAAGCCGAAAGAGAAGTCTCGGGTGGGGTGTCTGCAAGATTGAGCGGGCTAAAGGTGGCTGTGTAAATTTTTTGTGCGTTTTTGGTGAGAGCTAATTGAGGAAGTGATGAATTGAAGTTGAAATTGTGCAGAGAATTAATGGCTTCCATTGACTGCTGCTCAAGGGAAGCAAATGAACGTAAGTCGGAAGTTACACAGCCAGCAACACAACCATAATTGCAGGAACAAAAGACAAGGAAGAAATGTCTGAAATAAGATATTTCCAGTGGATAAGGTCCGTTTATCCATTGAAGATATTAAGCGGGAATAACCCCTTAATTTATTAATTAATTATTTGCAATTTTATTTATTATTTTTTTTGTCACACTTGTGTTATCATAATAATTTAAAATTATGAATAATGTTATTAAGATTATGATCATCGTCTAAATGATAAATTAAAAAAATACAATGTCATTTAATGCATTTAAATGGACTTGTGATTGCCACCAACAGGGATAAATAGAAATACTCTGTCACGGCCCTGCTGATTTTCAATTATTTAAGAATATCTTATACTAATTAACGAAACCTACAGCGGAAGCCTCAGTATAAATAGGGGAGACGAGACATACAAAACAAACAAATTGCTTTTGTCTTGTAGAGTTTAACATTCTGTAAAGTTAATTATTTAAACTAGCATGTTGTTAAATTTTAATGAGTAATTGAAACTAGATTTTTCAATAAAATGTGAAGAACACAATAAGTATATCAATAGGTATAGTTCCTTGATTACTAAAACAAAACCAAATCATTAGAAAGTCTTTACCTTGAAAAGTAAGTTTCAAATTATTATAAAGAGTATCATATATATTATAAAGTTTAAACATATATATTATAGAGAGGTGGTCATACTTATTAATACAAAATATAATAAGTTATTAATTACATTCGTAGTATCTTTAAAGACAAGTTTCTACTACATGTACAATTCTACTCCCGTTTGCGAGTATGCACCAACCCATAGCTTGCCTCTTTTTTCAAATACTATATCTTTAATCTTCTACAAAATTATAGAAAAAGGGAGTGCGTACGAAGTACTCATTGAGTAATAAAACCCTTTGATTCAGCTTTCATTTGAAAAATCGTTGAATGCACAAAGCTTTCAAATACACAAAAGGACCTCATTACTAGTTAAACTACTACCCATAGTGCGCGCAAGATTCATATAAATTCAATCATAACCATGTACAATTTAGTGGATTCACATTTAGATCTCAGTTGACCCTTACTGGAATTCGAAACAAATCAAAGTAAATACTACACTAATCGTCGTCTATCTTGATATCATTAAATGGATCTTGGAATGACAATAAAGCAAATACAAAACAGGTAGAGTAACTAGTGATTCAAATACAATTAATCAATCTTTCTTTTAAAGCATCAAAATCTATGTTCATCTTATAGAAACTTCAATCAAACTGTATTTTTCTGATCAAAAATTCAATAATGCTAAAAAAGGAAGTAAAGTATTAATTACTCACCTCTTAATTTGATTTTTCGAAAGATTCTTTGAGTTCTTTACAAGTGCTCTCAAAGCCTTCATTTTCCTCATTTAAAATATTATTTCAAGTTGTATTCTTTATATATATAAAGAGAAATCATTTTTAAGTGCAAAACTAAGTGTTTGATAGGTTTTAAGGGTAGTTCTCCTCCCCACCATAATTTTGGGCAAAATTTTCCTTTATATATATATATATATATGATATGAAAAACTCAAAAAACAAGATCATTGGCCATAGGATATGGAGAGGGAGAGAGAGGGTCGGCTAAGGGGTTGGGAGATTGATAAATCCTCACCTCCCTCCGCCCTTATTTATAGTTGTGGAAAAATATATAGATTTAGTTATTTTTAATAAACCTCTGAGTTCCGCTAATTAGAACGCGACATGTGGCGTGATTTGGTGCCGTACACTTAGAAAGCAAGGTGACAAATTGCTCAGCTAGTCCTTATCCTTTGTGCTATCTTATGATTAAGTCATAATATTTTGATCCATGTTACTTGAGTCATTTCAATTAATAAGGGTTTTACAATTAGGTTATCAACTTCAAGTCATGCTACTAATAACCACATTCTTTACATATAGGCTCCATTGAGTCGTAATTTTTTAAATTCTTGTGACATTTCAAACAGTTATTCGATCATTGTCAAAATAACGTTTAAGCTCAAGTAGTTATTCAATCATTATTAATACATCGTCAATAAGCATATTCAAATTCTACTTCATTGTCCAAATATCGATTATCATGCTCTAATTCTTGATATTTAAGTGCATAACATTCTTGCAATAATTCAAATACGATTAATTGTCGCATTCTATTTCTTGGTATTCATTCGAGTAGCAAACCTTGAAGTTTTGCAATTCAATACAATCACGTTGCTATGCTTTAAATCTTGACAACCTTGTAACAATTCAATATCATCATATTGTCATAATTTAATCTAATTTATTGTCAAAATATCGATCATGTTGTCAAGAATTATTTTCTAATTCTTAAGTGTTCGTTTGAGTGACAATCTTGTGTCCTTGAATATGATCATGTTATTACATTGAAATTTTAGCCATTCAATTGAGTTAGAATCTTATAATTTTATTATGTAATTCAAGTAATTATTTAATCATCGTCAAACTAACGATTGCATGCTTAAAATTTTGTGGGTGTTACATCCTCTTTTAGTATTAATATTTTGGTAATTTCCTACATTTAGACATTATTGTGCAAATAATCCCTACTTTAATATTTTGGCAATTTCATTCTCATATTCATATTTCTTTTGCACAATCCGTCTTTATAGTTATTTGTCTCTAATTTTCTCCATTTCCAAATGGGGCACTTTTGTCCATATACAATAAAAAAATTTAAAAAAAAATTCAAACAAGGTTCCAAAATTAATTAGTATTATTGGAAAAATAGTTATTGTTAATATTTTCGATAATGCAAATTATTTTAATTAGTTTTCAACAATATTAATTATTTTGGGATTTCATTTTTTTTTAATTTTGAATTGCATTTAGACAAAAACACCCTTTTGAAAATGAAGAAAATTAAAGAAGAATTGATATAATGATAACATGTGTAAACGAAATATAAAGGTGGGGATGAAATTGTCAAAAAATTGAAGGTAAAGACCGTTTTCACAAAAATGTCTAAATGTCAGGAACTGTTGTGCCACTTACCCTTTTTGTCCACGAAACCCAAATTTTTTTAATAATAATAGAACGATTTGTATAAATGGTTCTCGATAGTTTCACAATAAAAAGGGTAAAACCACATCTTTTTTCGAGAAAAATGGAGAGTTAATTAATCATAACAATTAGATATGCAATGAAACTTGATCATCATCTACTTGACTCGATGGTTGAATTAAATGCGGTTTCATGAAAATTGAAGGGAAGACTTTCTCAAATGACTTCTAGTAAGATTATCTTGAAAGAGGAGAATGACACTATACTTATTTTTTAAACACACCACATTCTAATTGTATTCAATATTCTCCAATTTTTCGAGTCTTTAGATTAAGGTATTAACTTTTTATTCATCTTATTTATTCTTAATTTTTTTTATCGTTTATTAGATCTTGTATCGAATAATGATTTTCTTCTAAAAAT
>CAVNYN010202202.1:0-12888 GCA_963692815.1 Nyctanthes arbor-tristis
ATCGCTCCTACTCGGACGGATCCGCGCACCTATAGGTATTGAAATTATTTATGCTAATTGATAAGGAGTTAAGTTTGACCTTGGTAATATTATACATTGGCTTCTAAAAGTTTATAAATGAAATTAAGGAAAAATGAAAAGGAAGAAAAATAAGTTTCACTTTGGTTTCAAATACTAAGTTTATCTTAAAAGATATTATATGGTTTCTCTTTGTACTTGATGGTATTTTGGAACCAAAATATTTGCAAAAGACATGAAAAAGGGCAAAAGTTAAAAAAAAAAAAAACAGCCAGGCCACACAGGCCGCGGCAGCCCGCGGCAAGCATGCCGCGGTGCAGCCGCGGCCAACAGACTTAAAAAAAAGGCTTTCAGTTTGGGCTTTAGCTGGACCGGGCTAAACTTCATTTGGACTCTAAGAATTTTTGTTGGGCTGGACCGAGCCAGCTAACTAATGGATCCACCCCTGTTTCATAGAATGATTCTGCTTCAACTTTGAACAAGTTTAGCGGGGAAACGTCAGCTTGACTTTGTATAAAAATAAAAAATGCAGAATGATAAGTTCACACTAGATATAATTATTCTAGTTCAGTTCAACCTGATCTAATTCTGTTATAATTTATTTATGTAAATCATGTAAAATGGGATTTACTGAACATTGTGATAGTAGAATTGTTGGCAGGGGAAGTAGAATGATAGATTCATACTAAAAATTGTTATTCTAGATCAATTTGCTTAGTCCCAGTCTTTTATAATGACTAGCGACAGCACGTGGAAGGCACATGCCGTATTTATAATATTGTATTGTATTCTCTCTCTCTCTCTCTATATATATATATAAATATATCCATCAAGAAATGACAATTGAAATTTATAAAATTACATAGCAAAAAACAGAATAATCGTGATTTCAGTAGATCTTTCACACCAGGCAAGAATTGAATTAAATTCTTACTTTATATAGACTAAAAGTATCCACAGGCTTACTCCTACTAAGGGCGAAAAAAGGAACTAAGAGCAAGTAACCAAAAGTATCCACAGGCTTCCGTAAACATATCCGAAATTCTTATGTACGTAACTAAAAGTATCCACAAGCTTATTCCTACTCGAAAAAAAAAAATGAACTCCTTGAAAGCATTAAGTTAGACAAAGAAATACTGAAGTTAATGTAGCAGCTTGGGATGTCATATACATTATATATATAACCTTTTCCTTCTTATAGTTTTTCTTGGTGAATTGAGCCAATAAATAAATTATATAAATTATATTACAATAAAGCAAAAGAAATAACACCGGCGGGACCAACTACTACAGATCTTTCCTAGACAAAATAGCTTGAAGGATTGCAAAAGCTTTGTTCAATTCGATGCTGAAGCCCGAATTTACATAGGAAAGATCACTTTAGGGATTCAAGGTGTAGACCTAATAGATAAAAATAGAAGGTAAATTTCAAGCAAAGTAATAAGAAAATTATAAGTGACGCCCATCAGAAACATATGTATTGGGTTATGTTGAAAAGAATTGCAAGAGAATTAGAAGAAGGTAGTGAAAAGCAGCTGCAATTGGTTCACCGATGCAAAAGTACCAGTGAAAGATTATGAACTTTATGATGAGACTCACACAAATGTGCAATCCCACTGGCTTTAATCAATCTCATATTAGAGGACAACAATTATACCTCCGGCAAAGCTGAAGCTTGCATACAAATTGCAAGTGTTTCCATGCCAAAAATGACATTGCTCCGGCTGAACCGCAGAAGGCCGGGTTAATGAATTTTAGATAAATTACCAAAAGATAACAAGAACATCACAACAAAGTACGTTAATAGTTATCCCTCGCATAGTGAAAGAAAAAGGGCTATATTTAAAGAACAAATGAGGTAGCGACGTTCATACCCAATTATAACCCAAATATTACCTTTATTGCCAAACTCTTAAAGGAGAAGGGGGGGCGGGGGCTGGGGCGGGGGGGGGGGAGATCAAATATCAACCAGAGTATTGCAAATTAGCTTTCTTGGATCCATAATCAACAAGATACTATATAAAAATTTAATAAATGCCTATTTCAGATTATATGAAACGTAAAAAGATTAACAAAATTTTGCAAATTCTTTTTCTTTTTTTTTTTGAAATAGAATACTTTATATTTTATTGGTATACCTCATATAGGCAAAGAAATCGATAGAAGTTTAGAGAAGAAAAAAAGGATAAACTGGTTCAGCAAATCCTAGCTAAAATTTGCAGAACATGCAGAAAGGAACTAATGCTAAGAGTATTCCTTTTTAATAAATCACAAGTGATCTTAACAAAAAAAAAATAGATTACATATTTTGGGTAAATATAATATCTTGAAGTATGTGGCATACTACTATCTTGTGCGGATAACTTTTCAATATTCAAATATAATGATTGATAAACATTAGAAAGCTAGCACTTATGTCCAAAATTCTCTAATAAAAGACACACTTCGACTTCCTTGATCAAAAGTACTTGACATTTGAAAATAAAGAATTACAACAATAATCCTAGAATCCACCAAAAAGATCCTAAAATAGTTTGATGACGCTTTATTAAGAGCGTACTGCCTGTGTCCATAAATTCTAATAAAAAGTCTGTCTTTCATCAATTTCACTAAAAATACCGAGAAAGTAAGCTAAAAAAAAATAGCACTACCTTTTTATTGCTGGACTTTGAAACAGCCCTAATCAAAACGCAATTAGAGTTAAAAATGGTGTTGTTTTATAGATGTTGACAAAAAATTAAGAATTCATTTGGTCAATTGCACCTCCAGCCTCATATATAATCAAGGAAAAGTGATTGCTAGAGGAAAATATATAAGTGCAACATACACTGATCGCGTGAATCACACATGTTTTTTTCTACTTATGGTTGGAAATTCCATATATATATATATATATATAAATATGAAGCATGTAATGTTCTCTCTCTCTCTGAGAAGGGAATCTTTAAAGAAAATGAAGACATCAAACTTGAAAGATGAGAACACAAATCCCACTTGCCATTGCAAACTCAGTCTAATTTTCGAAGCCTAAAATGTCAAGCAAAGAATTAAACTGCACCGCCATAAATAAATCAATTAATATGATAATAACAAGCACTAAACACATTACAAGCAAAATAATCAATATTGGAAATAAAAAACCCAATTCTATTAAAGCAGAATACTCGTTTCATCTTCCACAAAAATAGTAAAAATGCAGCTCACCCTTCTGTGTAATGAGGCTGAAGATAATCAAGATGCTTATTATGCAATTCAAAGACTCAATCAAAGTTTTATGATTTTCTTTAATAGTATAAAAATAAGGAAGAAAGTTTAAGAAAATATGTGGAAATTTATGCTCAATGGTGCTCAAGATTTTTCAATTTCTGAATAAATCATTTGATATAAAATCCCTTGAAAACTAGAAAATTGTATATGTAGAAGATTTTAAATTTTAGGCTTGCGATTTGGATTGCATACCAAATGATGGGAGAGGTTCTAAAATGATAACTCCAACAATGCTGGCTTAAACGGTTCGACAACATTGAGACCGGATACACGGCAAGAATGAAAACGGAAATCAGATCCAGCATTTCAGGCAATTCGGTGAGACAACGAAGGGTCATGAAAAATGTCTAAGACTGAATGTCATGCCTTTAAAACCAAACCGAGCTTTGCCCGACCCATAATGGAGGAATAACGAGAGGATTCTGATCAAGAACTACAGGCGAAAAGGTGTCGAGAAAGTGAAGGATCGCAATTTTTGGCAAGAGATTAGGGCATTGGAGTAAAAATGGCAAACGGTGTCGTTTTATTGGAATGGCACGGAAAAAAAAAAGAAAAATATGACAGAGTAACAACTAAAACGACGACGGGTCAGACAGTAAATATGAACAGTGAAATTTCAAATGGCTCTTTTACAGCCGTTGATGATTTATGTAACAAACAGTATGTTATAAACAAACCATAATATATAGACACATGAAAAGACAAAAATATCAACAAAAAGAGTTTAAACTATCTTATTATCCTTACACACCAATATAGGATAGAGAAATCAGTAAGGATAATAAAGTAAATTTATTTTTGTCATCATTTTTGTTCATGTTCTTGGCCAAATAGAATTATTCAAATTATTATTACTATTTTTATTATTATTGATATAAAGGGGATATAGGGTAGGGGAGGAGAGGGAAATTGTCACGCCTCCAAATTTACTACTTTATTTTCTCACATTATCGGCGTTTAACAGTAGCGAAAGCATTTGAGAAATAAATCTCGATTCAAAATTTAAAGGCGAGACTTTATCAATACAAGTCAAATACTATTATATATAATATTAAATTATTATAACTTTACAATAACTATTGCGGCCACCCACACTGAAATCTCAGCCATACACTGAAATCTCGATCACATACATGTATCTTCTTCACCCTTGAGACGATTTGGTCACATGACTTTTATTTCAACACCTACAAGGTTGTAGAAAAGGAGAGTCAGTACAACGTACTCAGTGAGTAACAAAATATTCTGATTCACCTTTTGTTCGAGGAACTCTTTTTAAAGAAAATCGTGAATTTCACAAAGTCTTTCGATGCACAAGAGGGTCATATCACTAGTTAAACTATCACCCGTAGTGCACACATGATTCAAAGACAATGATCAAGATCACGTAGCAAGATCATAATACCACAAAGATTACCATATAGCCAAAATGATCAAGACCACATAGTAAGGTCATATTACCACATAGCAAAGCAAAATGGATACATCATTAACTAATGATTTAAATGCAATAAACCAATTTCGTTTCGTAATGACGATGCATCAAAAATCCACAGACATCTTATGTAAACGTTATGAACAAAAAAAAGGGAATCAAAATATCGATGACTCACCTCAAAGATTTTTTCAAAAATTCTCTAGTTCTAAGTGGGAAAAATACCTCCAAAACCTTGATATTTCTCATTTACAGTGACTCCTTAAGTTGTGATTTTCCTATATATCAACTGGGCCTTTTTTAAGTAGTAAATAGGTGTTTTGATCGGGTTTTGATAGTGTTCTTCTATACTACCTAGCTTTGGATGAATTTTAGATAGGAAGTGGAAAAGTTGGAGCAACTTGCTTGATTTCTTTAGTTTGGCCTTTTTATACTTGCTTAGATTTAATTGTTTTTAAATAATAATTGAAATCGGCAAATAATAAAAACGACAAGTGTTCTAACATTTGGCAAGACTAGTACCATTCATTAATTGTACAAATATCACACGTCTTAAAATTTGGCAATTTCGTAATTACAAAAATAACAAATGTCCTCTAATTTGGCAAGTTTAGAACCTTGTATCTAGGGTATGGTTTATTTGAGTAATAAATTTTCACTCTTGGAACACAAATAATGAAAGATTCAAGATCTTTATTCTTATTGTTGTCAAAATAACGATTTTTAAAATTTTGCGATATGTTATAGAAATTCGGCAAGGGGCAAGTCTACTTCAAACCCGGGAGTTTTGATTTGGAATGCGCATATTTTAACCACTAAAGTATAATTCGAACAAGATAAATTAAAAATGTTGATTACTACGTCAATTCATTTAATCTCGTATAAATAGTGATCCAGTTGAAAATTTTGTAACCATAGAAATCACACCACGGTGCAAGTTAAATTGTGTAGTACTACTTAAAAAAACAGATAACTTGCTTATTACCGTATATTCAATTCAACATAGATTTCAAGTTCTTTGTCTAATGACAATTTATATTTTGTAAAAATAAATCTAAACCTAATTACTCCACTTTCGAATAATTTAAGCACAGTGAAACATGTAATTAATAATAAAGAGCTAGCAATAATTTAGAGAAGGAGGATGGAAAACGTGGTTTTGAATAAGTAGGGTGGCAGCGGATATTAAATTATGAATTCCATTATATGTACACAAAATTCTTATTTTTCCACTCATCAAACCACTTAAAAATCAACCACTCTAATCTTGTCAAGTCATTTTGTAAACGCACTTTTACAATAATTTCAGTAAGATGTGTATGTGACATAAAAGAGACTTTTTTAGAAAGCATGCATATGGGTGATGCTATTTATCTAGATTAGAAAACAGTTTTAGTCTAGTTGGTATTACTATATTAGTGGATAAATAGAGATGTATAAATATATTAGAACATCCATTGATTTAACGGCCAATGTGTAAAATGTGATGTCTAACGTATCTTATTTTTTTGCCCTCAATTTTTTTTTTTTGAAACATTTTGCCCTCAATTTTTAGATTAATTAGATTTGAAGATTTATTCCCCTATCGTGAGAGAAACGTCGCTTCTTTTTTCAAACACCTTCATATCTGACTTCAGTTCAAGTGAATCCTATGATATTTGAAAATTTAGACTTAGTGTAAAATGTGATGTCTTGGGTTGGTAATCTTAATAAGTTAAATGTAAATTATAACACATTTTTCTATTTGAATTATCGTTGCATTTCATCTTTTCAAAAACTACACGTAAAAGAAGTTTACAACAAATTTTCTTAATAGTTATAATATGTTGTTCGAATCATATTTTGTCTTTCATAATCTATTATCCGTGTTGAAATCGCTTATATTTTTGACTAATTTTAATTATAAAGAGGACAATTTTAAATTTGATAATATGGTGCATTTGTTGTTGAACTTACGTTTTCGAATGTATTGAATAATGATAATAGACTTTTCTCATTATTGCATATGGACAAAAGATTAGATGTAAAAATATAGATTGTCTTCTGAACGATTTTGAGTTTCATGATTATTATCGAGAAAAATTTTCAAAAATTGTAACAAAACATTCCACTCTGGGTGGAGTGTATAGATGTAAGCCACATGTATTTCATACAAATCATGTATATTCTAAATACACACAGCATTTATCTACACGTGCCACGCGAGGTGGGAGGTTTTGAAAGGAACTGTTACTATCAATTGATCTTATTGATTCAATTAATATATAATTGTATTTTTATATTTTCTATAGAGGTGCAAACGTTGCAAATTTATTATACAACTATTTAATGATATATTTTAATAAGTTTTTCTATCCTTACAACACACGAATGATTTAACTAATACTTCCTCCGTCTCACACAGATATTCCCCTTCTAAATTTTACACAAATTAAGAAAAGATGATTAATGTAATTGGAAAAGTAAAATTAACTCGCAGAATTCTTGTAATGCCCTTATTTACTCATGAAAAGTTGATTAATTAGTTCACACATAGCTAGATCATATACTGCTAGTGTCGTTAATTTCAAAAACATTAAATAAAGGAATGATAGGAAAAAGAAATTTTTAATGTAACTCTAAAAAGGAAAGGAGAATATAATTTAAAACGTACCAAAAAGGAAAAGGAGAATATCTTTTTGAGACGGAGCAGTATTAGACTAAGTGAAAGAAAATCAAATCCTCTTATTATTACACGAAAAGTGTATTGATTTTGATGATGGGTACATCTTCACGTTCGTATTTATTCTTCTCTAATCTATCCGCCTATAGTTTGTATTTTGTGGTGGGATTCTTTTAAGCAATTTGATATATAATAATAATAGTAGAAATAAATAACTCATAGTTTGGTGCCTAATTGAGGGATTTAGAATTGGGGCTGCTAGCATCCTGCAACAGCCACCTACCGTTCAAAATGTACATTCAAATGCCAAAAAAAAAAAAAGCCTACCTATTATTTGAATCTTTTTATTCAAACCGCTTGCTTATAAGTCATTGATTATTGTTATGCATTGGTATTTGGAGCGTATATATAAACGATCACGTGATACATGATATTGTATAATATTTATCATCAGTTCTAATAAGTTCTTTTCAATCCAATTTTTATGTGTCGTGTTTTGATACAAACTACGCGTCTTAAAACCTTATCATACATGTATATGCTCATTGAATTATTCATGTTTCTATTAATTACCATATATGTCAACATGAAAATTTCAAATATATGGACTCCTTTTAACGTTTGAACTGTTGTGTTCCCTGGTTCACTGACCGGTCCCTTTTTTAAATATTGATATATTAACTTATTAACGTACGAATTATCCTTACAAAAAAATTATATGAATTAATACCCTATTTTTAATATTTACTGTAAAATTTACCACTTGCTTTTTTTTTTCTTTTTTAAACTGATCATTAGGACATGTTTCGTTTGTCTGTCTATAAAGAACCAAGAACTTACGAATTTAGGGCATTAACACATGATCTCGGTTTTCATTATTACTACATTCTTTCACATTTAATTAATATTTGATATTTTCGGAAGCAGAGAATTGATTTCTCATGTATATATATATATATATATATAAACTACGTGGCTCTTTAATTAATTAATATTTGATATGTTTGGAAGCAGAGAACCTATCAACTTCTTTTGTTAGCACGCCATCTAAATGTATATGTTGCAGTGGTAAGAAAGTATATCTCATCTATTTGAGAAGGGTAAAATAGTTGATACTGTTTGGTAGTTTTTTAATAATTATAAGTTAGCTATTTCATACCGAGCTTGTAGCCATCCTATGATGTTGTTTCATAACCGATACCTCAATTGTGATGTTCAGTGTTATGCCATTAAATTTTGACCTTTGTTGGAATTTTGGTTTCTTTGAGTTGATAGAAATAAAGCCAAACACGAAGTAGAAAGATGTGTCTTAAACCGATTGAAGGGATGGTTTTTTTTTCTTTTTTATTAGATTTCTATTTTATTTATTATTTATTTATTTATTTTGGCTGAAGAGCAATCTCGAGAAAGAATTAACAATAAAATAGTTAAAGTAAATCTATATAAATATGACATGTTCATAAACAGAACCAGCCTTGAGGGTAAGCGACCAAATCAATCACTTAGGGCCCGTAGTTCGAACGCGTGAAAAAGTTTATAGAAATATATGTCCAAAACATGTAACAAAAATAATGCATAGACAACTTTATTATAAATTGCTTAGTAGCCTAGTGGTAAAATTATACATTTTAGTTTCCATATTTAATTATAGATTAAAGGTTCAAATCCTTATATCTACAAATTTTATTTTATTTTTTTAAGAGACCAATTTAAATTTTCATTTTTTTGTGTTTAATAATAGTTACAATTCTTGTAATTTTTATTAAATTTCAAATACCAAATATTAAATTTGTAATATATTTTTATATAAGAATAGGGCCTTCTTAATATTTTAGTAAGGTATATGTACTTTTTAAATGATAAAATATAATCAAACGTCTTACAAATTAACAAATATTAAAACCTATTGAGATGAAAATTTCTTTGAATATTATTAAAATGTTTACTTATTTTGCTTATCTATTTAATATAAAATTTAAATATTCAAAGTTTAAACGATTAAAATCGTGTTTAATCTGACTTTTTTTTTTAAAAAGGCCCCCATTTAAATTTCACATAGCCCCCGGAATCAATGGCCGGCCCTGTTCATAAACTATTACTTCCGACTCCAGATATTCCAAGATGAAATCAATAGAGCGCGTAAATTTTCCAAATGATGTGTGTAGTTTAAGATCTTCATCTGGGTTGATAGCACCAATAACATCTGTTGTAATTAATACAATGATAAAATAAGAGGAGATAATGAATATAAAAATTAATAAAATGTAACAACAAAGATTAGAATATAGTATAAAAAAAGAAGAGGATTCAGTACCAACTTGAACTGCTCCTTCAACATGTTCAGACACCAAAATATCTTGAAAGCTCCTAAAATTAAGCATGTTTTTAGAGAAATATGGGAATAATGCAATTTTACGTTTGAGTAATTGGGCTCTAGCCTTGAAATAGAGCCTCCAATCATGGGAAGTTGGTTTATAATCTATATCGTTGGCCTTCACAGCCAGGTTCACAATTGCACATAGCCGGTGTTCTTCAACGTCTTTGTCTTCAAAAATTGAAGAAGTTTCAAGCATAAGATATTGCATGCATGTGTGTGTGTGTTTGTTACTTTTGTTATGACACCAAAAGAGGGAGGAAAAAATAAGGAAGAATTACTAATTCTTTTGGGTGTGTGATGTCTATCTAGAAAGAGAGAATTCAGAAGTTACAAATCAGTAATGCAACGTGTTGACATTTGATTTATTTTTAATTTCACTCCATGGCGTAGCTTATATACAAAATTAAACTGTCTTAGTATTAGTTAAAATAACCGCTCACTATCTTATTAAACGCAATGTGCAGTTGTATTTTTACAGTTTTTTTTATCAATAGTGATAAGTTATGTAACTTACCAATATACAGTAACTAAAATGAAAAAAAATAAAGTAAAATAAAAAAAGATTCTCTCAAATAGAATTTAAAACTAAATTGAATCTTTTTCAATTGAAGATTCAATTTTACTTATACTTTTATTAATATATAGATTAACATTTAATATTTTAGAAGCAAAGGATTGATTTTTATGTGTGTGTATATGTGTGTATCATATATGTAGAGTACATGGTCCTCCATATGGTGTAAAAAAAAAATTTTTTTTTTTTTGAGTGTCAAAAACATGTATTGATAAACCTGTCAATTAAATATTCAACATCCTCATCAATTTATTTATGAAAACATGTATAAAAATATAATTAAATACATGAAATAGCATTACAACATTATTAACTTCTATCAATGTGTATTTCTATCAACATGTAGAAGCTCAATTCTAGGTTAAAGAGGCGGAAGGGATGGGTTTGCATATCGGCTTGGCGTTAGTGCAGTCTATGGGACTATCTAACGTAACGTCATTATTGAACTAGATTCCAAGATCGTGGTCCAGACATTAAAAAAGGATGAAGACAACTCCGAGTTTGGTATCATTATGGATGACTGTAAGATGCTTTCGGAGGGATTTGTCAATTTCCTAGTTCACCATATTGTCGAGCAAATGTTGTGGCTCATACTTTTGCATTTTGGGCTAGGAATTTTCATAGTCCATGTTGCTTTAATCATGTCCGCCATGGTTATGTTCTGTAATTGCTCTGGATATTTCCCACTTCGCCATAATATTGATAATAATGAAAGTTAAGCTCTCTCTCTCTCTTTCAAAAATAATAATAATAATCTGTTTGAATTCCTAAATTTAATATGTAATTATTAAACATTCTATCGAAATAATATAAAAATCCATAAATTTTAATTTATTAAATAATGTTATTTTGAAGAATTTACTAATAATGTTATTTATTACAAACGGTGATGATCATCATTTTATATACTAGATTTCATCCTGCAAAAATATTCTACTATTCATTTTCCATTGGTCCCAAATTGTATTGTACTGTCCCTAGCTAATTTTTCTAGTTTTTTTTATATACACTTACTAAAATTGTGCATGATAATGAGCAATACTAAATAATTAAAGTGATATATTCAATAAATGTAAAGGTATATTAGGATATATGATTTTAAATTGTACCTTTCTAACATTAGCATCCATACAGTGGTGTTAAAATACCTTTTTAGTACCATTGTCATTTAACAATTCAAAATTATAACTACATTTGATTCTCTTTTTCAATCTACATGATAATTTTACCTTTCATAAATTTAATTACTGATTTAACAACTACTCATTTATAATCACAAACTTCAAATTTTCATTAAATCTACATCACTCATTTCACCTCATTATAATTTCTCATTATAGTATCAATAACGAGAATCAAAAGCCACTAAAAGAATATTTTTAATGCAAAAATTAACTTTTAGCTTTAACAATTTGACAAATAAGTTGGTATTAATAAAGTGAACTTGGTGTGACCCACTTGATTTTAGTTGATTTGTGGTTTAAGTAAACGCCTCCAATGTAGTAATAATTAGAAGTTAAATTTACTTTAATGCTTATGTTGCTAGTTAAATTTAACACTACTATTGTAGATATTATCAATTATGTTTTCTTAATCTATATGGGAAAAAATGAATATAGTTTTAGGCTGAAGGGAGTTCTATATGTTAAGGATGTGCATAATATGATAAATCTAATAAAATGTATGGAGATATAATTCATTTAAATGGACTTATCCATTAATAATACCTCCAAAAGGTAGTGATTATTACTCTTAACTTATTTCTTCAAAAATATTAATGGGTCATATGAATTCATTAAATGGTGTTTTCACAATATGAATTCACTAAATAGTGTTTTTACCATGTGAAATTCATAGAATGATTCTGCTTCAACTTTGAACTAGTTTAATGGGGAAACTTCAACTTGGTAAAGCAATATTGGGAGCTACATAAAGGTGTCCACGGTCAATTAACGCTTTTAGGGCTGACCAATTAGGTTATTCAGCCTGAATTAATTTCTAAGTAGAATGGTCGGAGGTTTAAAAAAAAATTAATAATAATAATAATAATAATAATAATAATAAAGACGATAGAATGATAAGTTCACACTAGATACAATTATTCTAGTTCAGTGCAACCTGATCTAATTCTTTTACGTAATAAATCGTGTAAAATGGGATTTACTGAACATTGTAACAGTAGAATGGTTGAAAGGGAAAGTAGAATAATAGATTCAAACTAAAAATGGTTATTCTAGATCAATTTAGCTTGGTTCAAGTCTTGTATAATGATTTATGTAATAAAACGGTAAGTTGTAAATGAACCACACTATATGGACACATGAGAACACAAAAATGTTAATAAAAAGAGTTTAAAATTACCTTATTATCTCTACTCACCAACACAACAACACAGGAGAGAGAAACCAGTAAGGATAATAAGACAAATTTTCTTTTGTCATCATTTTTGTTAATCTTTTTGGCCAAATAAAATTATTTGAATTATTATTATTTGTCATCATTTTTGTTAATCTTTTTTGCCAAATAGAATTATTTGAATTATTATTGTTTTTTAA
>CAVNYN010202203.1:0-63774 GCA_963692815.1 Nyctanthes arbor-tristis
CGTGTGCTCTTCCGATCTGATGAGCTTGACTAGTAGCAGCAACCGGGTCTAGTGATGACTCTTCGCCCAGGGTAGTATTAAGAGAATCTTTAGAAATGGTAGCAAAAACTGGGGGTGAATCCCTTAGTTATTTTCACTTACTCCCATGGGGTAGATTAAAGTCTACCCCCTTGGCATGCCATATAGGTTAATCTACCCCCTCTTACATGGCATGCTATGCTGTCATTTATGATGGTATTTTTGGTTGAGGGGGGAGGGGACTCACTAATTTTTTTCACCTACCCCATGTGGGTAGATTAAAATCTACCCCTTCCTATATGGCATGCTATGTAGCATGCCATGTAAGAGGGAGTAGACTTTAATCTACCCACATGGGGTAGGTGAAAAAAATTAGTGAGTCCCCTCCCCCCTCAACCAAAAATACCATCATAAATGACAGCATAGCATGCCATGTAAGAGGGGGTAGATTAACCTATATGGCATGCCAAGGGGGTAGACTTTAATCTACCCCATGGGAGTAAGTGAAAATAACTAAGGGATTCACCCCCAGTTTTTGCTACCATTTCTAAAGATTCTCTTAATACTACCCTGGGCGAAGAGTCATCACTAGACCCGGTTGCTGCTACTAGTCAAGCTCATCAAATGGCAGCAAAAATTCTACCATAAATGGCACTCTATTTTGACCAAACGGCGACATATTTTGCTACAGTTTCCAGCGGCAATTCTTGGGAGGGTGGAGTGGGTTATTTTTTAATTTTTTTAAGTATTTTTAATATTTTTTTTTTTAAAATTAAAAAGTTAAAGAGTAACGGCAATATTGACGGAATCCGTTAGAAAGAACCTATTGTATGAATTTATGAAAGGTTGGGGACCTAGGAGGTCAAAAAAAGATTGAGGACCCAACTAATTCTTAACTCAAAGGTTGGGGACAATTTGTGAAATTAACCCTTTGAATAATTCCATGTACCATTAATGGTGCTTGACAATAATTTAGGTAGCCACCAATGTGGTATTAAATGAAAAGTGAAATTAAGACTTGATTGATTTAACTTATTATTTAGTGTCACATTGATATGGTGTCAAACATCACTTGTGCTAAATAGCATTACTCTATGTAATTTCTTGCATTTTGTAGATTTTAATAGAATTTCACAGAATGTATTAAATTCTAATGGAATTCTACATGATGAATTTCAATAGAATTTATAGTGGAATTCGGTATATCTTCAATTTCAAAATTTCATGAACTTTTTAAGGTTTAATAATTTCATTTCATTGAATTTTCTAATTTTTCACAGAGCTTGAATTTTTAAGTTTTCATCCTAAAAATAATAACAATTAAATAATAATACATGCAAAGATAATAATAAAATATGTCTACATTCTTCTGTACGGATAGGAATTCATAAAATTATTTTACAACTCACTAATTGCATCATGATAGTACCTCATTTAAGGGATTTGGCCATTTATTTTATACAAATTGAGTGTGATATGATCTCCAACAAATTTAGTGACAAAAAAAAATCATAAGTTTTAGGATTTTAGTAAAAATTACAAAACTGTTTTGAACTTATTAATTAATTGCATGATAATTTCTCATCATGCCCGTTGAAATTTAATGGAAATATGATTTTTCCAAAAATTAGAGTAAAATTATGTGTTATCGTGATAGTATATCATTATGGATATTCCCCATATTGATCATTAATTTTGTACAAGTTTAATATGATAGGGTGATAAGAAAAAATTGGTTATAAGAGAAAAATCGATCCCAATGTATGATTATAAATTTTTATTGACAAAGGTTTAAAACATTTTCATGAAATGTTGTCCACAAAAAATGTCTCATAGAATCCTTAAGAATTCGAGGGCAACATATCGGAATTTGACAAGGAGATTGTAAGTATATTTTTTTACCTCAAAATATATGGAAATCTATAGAATTCCGTCATTTAATGAATTCCATCAAGATCGATAAGAAGTTAAAAACCCTAGATTTATGTGGAATCTACCGAATTCTAAATTCAGAACACTGGATTTCTATAGATTCTAATAAATTCTAATTTGACAACACCTAGAATCATATGGAATTTTAAAGTTCATCAAATTCCAAGTTATGGACAGCCCCAAACTTTAATAGAAGAAGGATAGCTGTTGTTGGAATGTAAGACCTATAGCTTACAACGTGAACTTTGGATAAAACAGTTATATTAGTTAAAAGAAGATGTGCAAATAGGACTCGATACATACAAATGGATTTTGTAATTTATATGTGTTCTCTCTTTTTTTTTAATTACAATTTGTTATTTCAGGTGCCATTAATCTGTCTTAATTCAGGAGTTCAATTTTTTAGTGAAATTTTAGACTGTTATTTGTGTTTAATGATTTAGGGGTGTCCTTAACATGGAATTGGATGGATTTTAAAAATCCATATTACTTCAGGTGTCCTCAATTTAGAATCTACAGATTTCATAAAAATCAGATGTCTTCAATTTAGAATTCTATAAAATAGATTCTCATCCGTGCGCTGCACGTGAAGATACACATTAAATTATTTTAAAAAATAAATAATACGAAATTTTATAATTTTTTTTATATGACGAAATTTTATAAGGTTACATTGCCTACTAAGGAATAAATAGTTTTTAGCATCAATCAAACAATAATGTAATTTTTTTGTTATATTAATGTGACTATAGTTTACAACAAATTTTAACCGGATTGTTATCATTTCACAAATAAATATCATTTTACTTTTTACACTGTGTTAATCTCACAAATCATCTCCAATCTTTGAGTTAAGAATCGACTAGGTCTCCAACCTTTTTTTCGACATCCTGGGTCCCCAACCTTTCAATAACTCGGTAGCAAAGGGGTCCCTATTCTCATTTTATTTTTTAGTTTATATATATTTTGTTTAAAAATTTTTATTTTTTCATTTAAAAATATAAGGGATAAAATGGTAATTTGACTAGAGACTTAATGGAAAAATTGACGGAAACCATCAAGAGGGATCTATCGTGCGTTATTAAAAGGTTGGAGACCCATGAGGTAAAAAAAAAAAAAAAAGGTTAGAGACCGGCCGATTCTTAACTTAAAGATTGTGAATGATTTGTAAAATTAACCTTTTTATACTAATTTAGATAAATGACATTGTATAAAATAATTGCTAGTCGGGAGGTTACGTGCACTCTGAAAATATTTCTTTTTCGATACTAATAAATGAAATAGCATGAAGATTATATAAATTAATAATGCATAAAAGTAGTCATATATAAAATAGTCGTAATTATTAATATTCATTTATACCGAGAAAAATTAAGAAAAAATTACAATTATAATTTTCAATTAAATTTATTCGAGTCAATAAATAAAGAAACTATAAGGAAGATGAAAAATAGTACGGTCGGGTTAGATTTGTAGAGAATTTTGGGAGTGTCTTAGGTGGATCAAACATGTTATAGAGAGTATCATCATCTCCATCTCGAATAAAGCATTTTCCCTCTATCTCCTTTATCTATGGATAAAAATGGAGATCATGGATGTTTAAAGATGATGAACCAGAGGTTTAAGTTTTTCTGCCATTTTTTGAGAGCTATAGAGAGTTCTTGGAGAAAGGGAGAATTAGAGAGAGAGAGAGAGAGAGAGAGAGAGTGTGTGTGTGTGTGTGTGTGAGTGAGTGAATTGGGGAGAGCGAGAGAGTTCATGTGTGTCACCTTAAAAGTGAGTGGCTCTCTATTATGCAAGCAATTTCCCGAGCCATTAAGTCTTGGGTAATTACCATCTAATCCTTTTATTTTGTATTTGCTTATTATTTAGTCAATATATTTGCTTGTAGGTGAAAGTGGTCCTTCGATCCTTTGTGGATTTTGACAAGTCAATCAGTTGACCTTTGACTTGATTATTTTTAGCTTTGACCGGTATTTTATGGTACAACAAATGCCCCTCAGGTCTGGAGTTAAGGGCATATCGGGTTCAAACCTTGCATTTTAAAACTTGCTATGAACTAAATCAAGCAGCGGAAAATTGACATCTTCAAGATCAGTATAACGACTAGCCTTGCTGAAAAGGTGAGATTTGAATATCTTTGAGATGACGAACTTGCCTTTTTAGTTCATTGAGCTCGATAAGGATTAGACTAACTGGCATGACCCTTAGAATTAGAACTCTATTCTGTCTGCTGTACCTCATATAGTTAGGTGGCTACGTCTTGGATTAAGTTGCGATGTGGACATCTTGAGCTCTAGGTCATCAATCGGTTTCACTAGTATCTCTTTGACCGGTTTAGCAGACCTTCCATTAGGTAGCATCACTTTTAAGTCTCCAAGTCAGCAACGAGTTGACTTGAGTATTAGGTCATAGCCTTTAGACCTACTACTTATTATCTTGATCTTTAGTTCGTTAGGTCGTGAAGCTTATAAAGCAATGACTCGGCTTTTAGCATGTCTAAACTATGACATTACTTTACCTCTCAGGCCGATTGGTCATGTAATCTGTAGAGGTAGGACTTAAACTTTCGGTTATCTAATCTTTAGCAAGATGCGATAACCCTGTAAGTCGTCAAAGTCTTCAAATTTGTAGACCAACAATTGACATTAAGGTCTGTAGTGGGGATTATGTGACCTTTCAAGTCCTAGGCATGTAGCTTAATGACCTAGTATTTAGGTCTACACCTCGATGTTAACATTTTATGTTACTTAATCTACACCAATATGACTTGACCTTTAAGACCAGGTCCTTAGGTCATCATGTCAGATAGCTATTGGTTAGCTCGAGGTGATCGTAAGCTTGCCAAATTAGAGATGCCTATAGATAAATGGAAAATGACCGTCAGCTCGTCAACTTAGGCGGCTGTAGAGTAGTGGAAAGTGATTATCAGCTCACCAATTTAGGTGGCTGGCGATCAATGGAAAGTGATTGTTAGCTCGCCACGTCAGGCGGTTGGAAATCAGCATAAATTGATCGTCAGCTCGCCAACTCAGTCGGTTGGAGATCAATGGAAAGTGATCATTAGATTGCCACATCAAGTGGCTAGAGATCAGTGTAAATTGGTCATCAGCTTGCCAACTTAGGCGACTGGAGATCAATGGAAAGTGATCGTATGCTCGCCAACTCAGGCGGTTGGAAATCAATGGAAAGTGATTGTCATCTCACCACGTCAGTAGGCTGGAAATCAGTGTAAATTGATTGTTAGCTCGCCACATCAGGCAGCTGGAGATCAGTGTAAATTGATCTTCAGCTCGCCTGCTCAGAAGGCTGGAGCTCAATGGAAAGTGATCGTCAGCTCACCACGTCACGCGGTTGGAGATTAGTGTTAATTGATTGTTAGCTTGCCAATTCAAATGGCTGGAGTTCAGTCGAAAGTGATCGTTAGCTGTTCATGTAAAATATGTGTGTGATCCACAAATATACAGGTCGAACAAGTAATAAAGTGGCTTATGAGTCCGGGATGTCATCCCACAAGGAAAGATTTAAGTATTGAAAACTCAACTCATGCTCTAGTTGAAACAATCGAAATTTGAATATGTTTGTTTTAAAAGCAAATAAATAAATAAAAGTAAAAACTAATAGAATAAGTAATTAAGAATGGCAAAAGTGATTATGAAAGTTTCTTCAAGAATTTTATGAACTTGGGACTCACAACTTCACCACCATTGATTCCCCTAACTATTCGTTTATTGATTCAACAAAAACCAATCCTAGTTAACGATCGAGTTTCATGTAATTAGTCAACTACCACTCTCAAAGCTAGTTAATTCTACTCAATTAGGCCCCCTCACCTATCTCTAAGTGAGCGTGTTAACAACCCTCTTAAGTGAATTAATAACAAGAAACTCATGCAAATATCCCCGAAGTTTAATTCACATGACAGCACTAACCACAAGCAAATCTCTTTGTCTTGCCTAAATTAATGTCCTTTATCGCCTAATCTAATTCATATATTCTTCTCTCGAGTTCAACACAAACCAATAAACATCCACGAATTTTCGTGCCAAATAAGTGAAAGCCATGCACAACAACGATAAAAAATTAACTAGAAATTAACTTTTTAGGCATTGAATCAATAAATACGCAACTAGGGTTCACAAAGGTGCTACATCGTTTGTTCTAAGAAAAAAAAGCTTAGCTACTCATAGAATTAATAAAATAAAGCACAAAAGAGTAGGAATTCATCACCGGGTTTTGATGCGTAAAGCTGGAGATAAAGAACTATTGCAACAATATTCTTCGAACCAAAACTTCAACTCAAAAACCAAACTAAACTTCAATAATATTAATCCCAAAGAAACAAAGTATTGTAATGTGTATATGAGTGTATATGGGGTGTGTATAGGTGTTGGGCTAGACCATACGGTCTAAAAACCCCTAAGAATGAAGAAAATCGTTAAGAGTTTTATCGTACAAAGAACACTAACGAAATAAGGAAAAAATTCTAAATTTCTCGCGCCAAAGGGCCATTCGGCCTCACAGTACAACCATACAGCCGCATGGATGTTGCTACGGGTCTACTGCTCTCAGGTGCGCGTCGGGTGCATGGCTTGGCTGAGCTCCTGCACCAATTCTCTCTACATTCTGTTGTCTTCTACTCGTCGGGTACAGCCCCACTGTACATCCGTGAGGCCACACAGATTTAAATAATTTTTTTCCTTTCCTTTCCTTTCGGCCCTTCAAGTCTGGTTCTTCGAATTCTTGGCCCCCCAAGCTTCATAAATATTGTAAAACACGCCCAAAATTCATTTTGTTTAGTTTCCCCTTAATCATATATCAGATAAACAAACTCAACATAATTAATCATTTTAATCTAATAAAACATATAATAAACCACTAGTATGGAGAAATTAAACAACCTAATTAAACACCTATCATTAGCTCGCCACGTTAGGCAGCTGGAGATCAGCGTAAATTGATCCTCAATTCGCCAACTCAAGCGGCTGGAGATCAATGAAAAGTGATTGTCGGCTCACGACGTCATGTGGTTGGACATCAACATTAAATAGACCTAAAGCTCAACGTACTAGATGGCTATAGATAATCATGAAAATAATCCTTTAATCATCGTATAAAAAGATAGGGCACGCCTTAAGGAGATCTCACCTCCTCCAATGTTTATTCCTACCAAGTGCTTCTTCGCCTTCTTCTTATATCAGGCTCAGAAGCTCGGCTTCTGGTTAACTTGACGATCTTGTCAAGGTTATGAGCCTAGTTGACTGTTGCCTCTTATAGGATGAGAGATTCGACTTGCTTGGGGCGTTAACCCTCATGGGTCGTTTGCTCGTTCGAAATGTCGGCTCGCTTGCGAGCAATGGACTGTTGGCTTGCCCATAGCATCAACTAGAGCATTGACTCACTTAGAGCGTCAGCTTACTTGGAGTGCAGACTCAATTGTTTTGTTTGCTCATCTAGGTTGTTGACTCACCTGGAGCGTCAGATGGAGTGCTAGCTCGGGTGTGCTATTTGCTTACTTAGAGCTCGTAAGCTGGCCTGGAGCGTTGGGTAGAGCATTGGCTTTATGACGCGAGAGTGTATACTGAAAGGAAAGATGGAAACAGGGGAGTTGGCTGATAAAGATGGACAGTAAGGATTGCGTAATATAAATTTTTCGGCCTCATCATCGAAAGCGGCTTCCAATTGCTCGGAAACTCTAAACTATATGGGGGGCGCCAGCTCTCATATGTTGTTTGCTCATTTGGAGCTTGTAAGCTCACTTGGAGCATTGCCTTGCTTGAAGCGCCAGCTCTCACATGCTGTTTGTTCACTTGGAGCTCGAAAGTTCACCTGGAAAGCTAGCTAGAGCGTTCGCTCACTTGGAATGCCAGCTCTTAAATTCTGTTTGTTCGCTTGGAGTTTGTAAGCTTTCCTGGAGGGCCGGCTAGAGCGTTGGCTCGCTTCAAGCGCTAGCTCTCATATGTTGTTTGCTCGCTTGGAGATCGTAAGCTCACCTGGAGCACCGGCTAGAGCGTTGGCTCATTTAGAGTACCAACTCTCATATGCTATTTGCTCACTTGGAGCTCGTAAGCTCACCTAGAGTGTCAGCTAGAGTGTTGGCTCGCTTGAAATGCCAGTTCTCATATGCTGTTTGCTCACTTGGAGCTCGTATATCGCTTAGAGCGTCTGTTGACGCGTTTGCTCGCTTGAACCGATAGCTCTCACATGATTTTTGCTCACTTAGAGCTCATAAGCTCGCCTAGGGCGTCCGCTAGAGCACTGGGGATGTTTGGCAGGTCTGACCTTAGAAGTTGATCTGTTACAGTTGACCTTCAGCTTCTTAACCCTAGAAGCTGACCTGTTGGAGCTGACCTTCAGCTCTTTGACCTCAGGAGTTGATTTGTTAGACCGATCTTCAGCTCCTTCACCTCAAGAGCTGACTTGTTGGAGCTGACCTTCAGCTCCTTGACCTCAGGAGCTGACCTTTTAGAGCTGACCTTCAGCTCTTTAACCTCAGAAGCTGATATGTTTGAGCTGACCTTCAGTTCCTTGACCTTAAGAGCTGACCTTCAGCTCCTTGACCTCAGAAGCTGACCTCAAGAGCTGACATTTAGCTCATTGACCTCAGAAGCTAACCTTCAGCTCCTTAACCTCAGGAACAGACCTGTTGGGCTGTATGTTAACCTCCCTAGGTCGAGGTCTGCCTCTTTTGACCTTATGAGGTGGTTGCAGATTGATATGAAAGTGAACTATAAATCATCAAGTTACTTTTTCAATCTTATTACACAAGCTCAACTGTACGAAATGAAGTATAGTCTATAAGCAAGGGTTGTAACAACTAGTAAGTAACAACGAAAGCACCTTATACGCAATATTTTCCATCTTGATCCATGTGAAATAGTTACTTAGAAGTTTGAAACCAAATGAGGACATATTACTAAATCATAAGAAAATTGAAGAACTATCCCCATTACTTAATTCTCACTTAATGAAAACAATTAATGTCCCATCAGATGACGTCAGTGAACAAGCACTTTAACAGCTGCATTTTCTCTTGCAAGTGGATTAGTGGTTGTCCTTTCCCATTTATGAGAAAGCTGTCCTTTTCCACTTTATCAATTTTAACAGAAACCAATTTTGTTAGAGAGAAATACCAACTATTGGTACAAAATGTAGGCAAAAGAAAGGACAGCTAACCCAAGAAAATTCATGGAATTGATAATTGCTGGTAGTGAATGATGGGGGTGGTTCTGACAGCGATGGTCGATGACAGTGACTGGAATTTTCGCCAGGAGTGTCTAATTCCGGCGGATTCTTTCCTTTGGCTTCTTTGTAGTTCTTAAAATATTTGTCTTTCAGCCTTCGAATCTCCCATTTTTTTCGGCCTCTTATCAGAGATGACAACTTTCTCTTCTTCCTTTCCAAATTAGTTTAGTTAGCTTTTTATGCCAGTTCTTGCAGACGCCGCAATTTTTTAACGTCAAAATTTGCCATTCGAGTCAACAAACAAAAAAACTATGAAGAAGATAAAAAATAGTAAGATTGGGTTGGATTTGTAGAGAATTTATGGGAGTGTTTTTGGGTGGATCAAACCTGTTATAGAGAGTATCATCATCTCCACCTCGAATAGAGCATTTTCCCTCTATCTCTTTTATCTTTGGATGAAAATGGAGATCATAGAGGGTGAAAGATGGTGAACCCAGAGGTTCAAGTTTTTCTGCCATTTCTTGAGAGCTACAGAGAGTTTTTGGAGAAAGGGAGAATTAGAGAGAGATAGTGAATTGGAGAGAGAGAGAGAGTTTTCACGTGTATTTGTATTTGCCATCTAATCCTTTGTTTTGTATTTTTTTTATTATTTAGTCGATATCTTTGCTCGTAGACGAAAGTGGTCCTTTGATCCTTCGAGGATTTTGACAAGTCAATCGGTTGACCTTTGACTTGATTATTTTTACATATTTTGTGGTGCAACAAGCTTAAACTAACAATGTATATATTTAATTTCTATTAATTATAAACTACAAATTTCAAGATATATTACATAATTAGATAATCAAATTTATCTATGATTTAAACAATTAAGCGATGATAATGATCTATTAGTTATTAAATTTAACAGTGAATTTTATTTCAAAACAGTGAATGAATAAGGTAAAAGTGAATAATTTTTTTTAAAATTGTAAAATTTAGAATACCACACAGATTACCGCTAAGCCTGGGCGTTGGACGAATCAGGTCGGGTTTGGGCCCAACCCGAACCCCACCCGACAGCTAGCCGGGTCGGTGATTTTAGAACTGAGCCGATCCTACTAGGTTCTGAAACCCGAGTCAACTCGTTTGGCGGGTTTTGGGCCGAACTAGGCCCAAGATGGAAAAAAAAGTAAAAATCCGTCCCAAAATTGTAACAGGCCCAAAATTTTCCTTAAAATGGCGACTTTCAGAAAATCAAAATGCAAAGGGACAGAAAGAAATTAAGGGCGGCTGCAGCAGCGGATCGAGCGGCGGTGACTCGCGGAGGGACGGAAGACGAACAGCAGCGTGGCAGGAGCAGGCAAGCAACAGACGCGGTGACAATAGCTGACGCTGCGACGGCGGCGAATCGTAAGCATTGGAGCTTGGGAGGAACTGGATTTGGGTTCTAGGGTTTTTGAGATAGTGAAAGTCACTGAGTGTTGTCATTGAATAGAATAAAATTGTCATTGAATTTGGATTCTAGGGGTTGTGAGTGACTGTGAGTCTTGACTCCTGAGTGCGTATGTGTGTGTCTTTCTTTGAGTGAAATAATGATAATGAAATGGTGTGAAATTGTTAAATTGAATGCAATTTAAGCAAACACGATTTTATTGGGGGCAAAAAAATAAAAAAATAAAAAATTCAGGTTACTCGGGTCTACACGACGCTCTTCCGATCTACCCAACTCGACCCGAGTCGGGTTGCACCGAGTCAACCCACCACCTGACCCACTGACCTGGTTGACCCGACTCAACCAGACCCATAGCGGGACGGTTGGGTCGGTTTATGGGGTTTCCGGGTTCGGCGCCCAGTCTTAGTTACCGCAATATGAAATAAAATGTCTGAAAAGACCTACTAATAGATTTTTTGGTGGGAAAACTGTGGTACAAAGGTACTGCAACTCCTTTCATTTAATTAATATATATATTCTATAAAATTCTAGCTTCTCAATTTAGAATTCTATGAATTCTATAAAATTTCATTGTCCTCAATTTCTTGTAAATTCTCATGAATTTCATTAAATGGTAGAATTCTATTAATTCTAGGCTTAAAAATACACTTACATGATTCCTACCAAAATCCGGAATCTTTACCCTCGAATTCTCATAGATTTAATATATTTTTTTAGAACCTAGGTAATTAATAAAAATTTATAATTATAAATTATCAAAACTCATTTTTTCTTATCACTCTAGTTTTTAAATAATTATTCACACTCACAAATTTATGAAAAATAAATTGTCAGTATCCAAAATAATATATTCTTACAATAGCGCCTATTTTTCCTTCGTTGCTTTAGTTTTTAAAAAATCAAATTATAATCAATCAATCTATACAAAAGAAACTGTTAGTAAATGAGATGAGATATTATTATAATATGATATTAAAATTCAAAATAATTTCATAATTTTAGTAATTAGAATCCAAAAGGACAAAAACTTTGTATTTTTTCTTCGCCACACAATTTTTTTACAATAATATCATATTTAACTTGTGTAAAGTAAATGATATCTAAATGAAGTATTAGCACATTATTAACAGATTACAATATAATTTCATAGTTTATTCGTGTAGAATGTAAAATGAAATTTTATTATCTTTGTCCATTTTAGTTTAAAAAGCTATGAATTTTTCCTTTATTTTATTTTGAAGAAAGACAAGCTTAAAATATTTATTTTTTAATGGCCCCGTTTGAATAATTTTAATTTCCTTATTTTTTTAATTGTTGAGTAAGACCTTATATAAATTTTTTATTTCAAATTCACAACCAACTTGCACAAAAGTAAAATAAGATAAAAGAAAAGTGTTGCTAAACGTTTAAATTTAGAGATAATCCCGTAAAAAAAAATTAGACATAATAACATGACGCTAATAATAATTTTGAAATGCTTGTAAAATTCGTTACCTAAACTTTTCTGAAGAAAAAAGGATGGTTACCTGAACAAAAGGTAAAATAAGATTATATATTTTTTCCTATTAGTTCGTATTTGTATTGTTTTCTTGTATACCAAAATTTATTTATCTCACGAATTTTGTAATGAAAAAAATCTATCGAGAGAATATTTGAAATGATATGAAATTCTATTAATCAAATTTTATGTTGGGGACACACTCTTTAAATTCTACAAATTTCATTAAAAATCCACAGAAATCCATGGTATGAATTTTTATAGAATTTGACGAATTCTGTGGAATTCTATTAAAATCCATGAATTCTATAAGAATCTATACAACTCAAAAATTCCATTAAATTCCATATTGATGGCACCCCCTTAGTAATGTGCATTGCTCGATAAAAAAAAGGAGTTCCGCTATTTGCAGGTATTCATGCAACATTTTATATAAAATAGGATAAATTTACTATTTTGTTCTTAAATTACTTTTACTTAATCACACCAAACACATGGGTAAGTTTGTGAATTTACCATATTTTGCAAAAAAATTGTCTGAATGATTAGCTATAAATAATATTTTCTAAAAAACAATAAGCGCATTGGCTCCAAAATGTATTTAGGGTGAGTCCTGCTATTTGTAGGTAATCAGTTAGGCAATTTTTTTTTTTTTTTTAACAAAATCGGGTAAGTTCACCATATGATCCTTAAATTATTTTCCCTTAATCAAGCAATATACATAAATAAGATTGTGAGTTTACCCCTATTTTGTAAAAGATTACCCTAATGTCTCCCTGCAAATAGTATTTTCTATTTAGAGCTGTTGAAAGGTCTTTGTACTTTAATCTTATTATTATCATTGCAAGAAAATGTCGGATGAAATATGTTTCATTCTCAAATCATTGGCTTGAAAGTATGGATTAATGCATATCTTACATCCTATCCTACTTATATAAAAGATGCTTAAATTGAGACTATGGTCAACCATTTTTTGTTTTTCAAATTTGCCCTCCCTTCTTTTATTTCTTTGTACTCACAATTGATGATACACATGCTTTTCCAATTTTGTCCTCTCTTCTTTTACTCCTTTATGTGCACAATTGATGATACAATTGAAATTAGTGGGAGTATAGTCATTCTTAACACAAATCCACTTGTAAATTTTTTTTTCCCTTGTTTCATAAAATTGGCACTGCTTATAGGTCAAAAAATAGACAATACATGTGTCGAGTTAAAGATTTCAATGTGAACTTTAATATATCCAAGCTAACACAAGAAAGGAAAAAATTGCTACGGTCTATAAAAATGCGTCAAAGATTAAATATAAAGCTAAATTTTAGCATTTGCACTTTTATTCAATAATATAATATTTGGTACAATTAAGTTATAAAAAAGAGGCTTAAATGAGGCCCAAGTCAGCCATTTTTTTTGCTTGAGATAATTAAAAAATATATACCTATTTTAATTGTACACTTTATTTTACACCGTAAATTGAAACTAATTGCAATTATACCATTTTAGTTTGCAGATATACCTTTCTTGAATATTTACATTTTTAAAGATTATTAAATGTTTATTATTATTAATTTATCTATATATACTTCATTAAATCTCTTAGGGTTCATTTATATTAAGTTTCTCCATCCACTAGCTGTCGCCGCCGCCGCCACCACCACCACCACAACAACATCCCCTCCATCCGCCGTCACCACCACCTTTCCCTCCGACCGCCTTCATCATCGGCTCTCTCCAACCACCACTCCAATCCATCCGACTGCCACCAACTGACCAACCTCGCTTACAACACTATCACACAAACCACTCGCCGGAGGTTGCGCCTTTATTAATCTTCATGATTTCCTCTTTTTTTTTTTTTGGGTGATTTCTCCTTTTTTTGCACTAATTTTGGATGACCATAGAAATCTTTTGATATTCTGTTTCCCTTTATTTTTGCAAGAATTTTTGGATGACCATGGAAATTTTTGTAATTCATTTTTGTTACCATGGCAATGGTGATGTGGTGACAGTTCGTTGGAAATTCATTACTTAATAATTATTATAATAATTAAAATTATATTTATAGTAATATTATTAATAAAAATAAAAATAAAAATTAAATTTAATAAAGAATTGAAAGTAATTAATTTTTTTTTTTTGGAGAAAACATGTAATTCATTCATCTAAAAACCCCAAAACCGGGGAAAGAAAACGAAGAATACAATCCCTCCACACATGAGTTCCAGGAGTGTCAAATGCAAAAGAAGCAAGACTGTGAGCTACAAAGTTTTGTGCCCGAGGAATATGAACACAAGAGCTACACTTCCTATCGACAAGATAATCTAAAATATAACGAAATAAAGGAGCAAGATTGCCATTAATATCCGGCGAACACAAGCCTTGCACCACCCTCCGTGCATCCGTCCTCACCTCGCGAACCAATACGAAACCACTCTTCAGAAGTTGCAGCCCATACCTGATCTCCATGGCCTCCGCTTGTTCAACGCTATATGTCCCATCCAAAACCACAGCGAAGGCCAACATCACTAAGATCGTCTCTCCAAGCACAACCGCCCACACCCACGGAATGCTTTCTCACAGCCGCATATGTGGCCAAAATGACGCCATCGACGCAGCCTTTATCTCTCCTCCAGTTAGATTCCTCACTTTTTTGCAGTTGCCCTTGTCTGTCTTCCATTGCCTGCCTAAAGTTCTCAAAGTATGCCATTGCCCGGTCACAAATTAGTTCACCATCTAACACCTCACTACAAAAAAGCCATCTGTTTCGAGCTCCCTACCCAGCCCAAAAAATCATGAGCACCCTCTCACAATTCCCAACCTTCATATTACCCAGAATGGATGATAAAAGATGCTGCAAACCTGGAAGAGCCCAGCCTTTAATCTGCTGCCAAAACCCCATGTAGTCCCAAATCAACCGAACCCTACTACACCAAACAAAGATATGATCGTTCCCTTCAACAGCCCCGCATCCCGCGCACTGAGACCCACTAAAAATGTGGTGTCTAGCTGAATTTTCTGGCGTAGGAATTGCTCCATTGAAGAGTTTCCATGTAAACATTCGAACCTTCAGTGGAAGTTGTAACCGCCAAATAATTTTCCACCACTGTGACTTCATCTTGAATTTTTTTCATAAGCATGTGATAATCGCTTTTAACTGAATAAGTCCCCGATGGTGTATAGTGCCACAAGAGCTCATCTGATTCGCTATTCGAGCCAATTGGAATGGAAAGAATGGCCTCAACGTCCACTGGCCAGAAAGTTTCTCTCACGAAGTGTTGATTCCAAGCCCCATTCGTGCCTACTAAGTCCTTCACCTATTGTACCCCCATGCGGTCTAGTAATGGGCCGAAAATTTGTGTTACGGGGTATCCAATTATCAAAATAAATGCGAATCTAATCTCCCCCCCCCCCCAACATGCCATCTCGCTCCTTGAATCACCACTTCTTTCCCCCAAAGAATACTCTTCCACAAATAAAATGAACCGGGTTTATCTGTGGCCTCAAGAATGTTACAGTTATGGAAGTATTTAGCTTTCAACACTTGTCCCGCTAATGAGTCGGGATTTTTCAATGACCTCCACACCTGTTTGGCGATCAAAGCTTGATTAAACAGAGACATGTCTCTAAAACCCAGCCATCCCACCTCTTTTGAAGCACAAACCTTACTCCATTTCAACCAAGCCACTCCCTTTCTATCCCTTCGTACACTCCACCAAAATCTAAGCATCAAACTATGTATGTCATTGCACACTGAAACTGGCATTTTAAATAGACTCTCATCACATATGTAGGAATTGCCTGAACAACAGACTTTAGTAGCACTCCCTTCCCAGCTGATGATAACATTTCCGTCCGCCATCCTTGTATCTGTTTCCAAACCCTCTCACGAATGAACGCAAAAGTTCTTCTTTTACTCCTCCCGACGACAGATGGCAGCCCAAGATAAGAATCATGTGACTGAAAGTCTACTCCTTTTGTGTGCACAATTGATGATACAATTTAAATAAGTGGAATTACAATCATTTTGAAAATAATAAATCCATTTGTAGAATTTTCTTTTTCCTTTTTTCATAAAATTGGCAATATTTGTAAATCGAAAAATATACAATATAGATGCCAAATCAAACATTTCAATGCAAACTTTAAAACACTAACTGTAAACTTGTCGTCTGAAAAATGTTTCAATGATTAGATATAAAAGTTAAGTTTTAATATTTATACTTTTCACCAATAGTCCAATCTTTTAAGTTGATATAAAGTCATGCTAATTTATATAATATTTTGATTTAAATCAATTTAGTACTAAAAAGCTTTTGATAATGAGGCCTTATCCTATTGGCCACCAACTTGAGTTGTGTGGGTTTTTCCCACATATGTTGGAGCTTTTTTTATATTAGTATATGCTGGTTTTTATTGATATGAAAATATGAATATTTAGTTTTGTATTCTTGATTTGATCATTTAGAAGTCGTTGGACATAATATTAATCATTTATGATTTTTAATTTTTAAAAAATGAATAAAAGTCGATCTTACAAAATTTTTTTAAAAAACTCGTCTATTGTAATCTCAATAAATTCACAAAATTTTAAACAATTTTAGAAATTGCACAAAAATCGTCTATTAAAAAAGTTTTTTAAAAGTCGGTACAACTTTTAAAATCTATATACTGAGAACACTTCATTTTCTTCTCTTCATTATTTTAATTTTTAAATAATGCTATTATATTAACTTGTGTAGGAGTTAAAAAAAAGAGCAAAAGAAATAGAAGATATGTGAAATCATAGGTCACCAGTAAGTCATATAATAATTTTATAATATTACACATAATTTTTTCGTAATCACTCTTGTATTCTCTAAATGCTCCAACTCTTTAGATATCTTCTAGGGATGGCAAAAAAACTCATCAAACCCGATAACTGAGGGTACCTGACTTTATTGGGATAGAGAATACCTAAGAGTAGTTGGGTAATGGGACTAGAGATGTACTAGATAAAGGAACTCAATTTGACGAGACTAAAGATATACTAGATAAAGAAACTCAATTTGACTTGAGAATGTGTCCAACATGGCTATTATAATTTCAATCCAGAACCTGCCTATTTTAATGTTTCATTTCAAATCAAAATAAAAAGAACAAACGTTTGTATTATTTAAGGGGGCTCAATTTTGGCAAAATTTTGTACTATTGAAGGGGCTCAATTTTGGCAAAATTTTGGTCTTTGTCAAGGGTAGCCAAGCTAACAAGCTGAGTGGCATGACGGTAATTCCCCCCACCCCCAACACACACAAACTGAGTCCCATTCTCGAACCGCACTCTTATCCTTTTATTTTACCCCAAAAAATGGGAGACCCAAATTCCCCAACCTTCAATGGCTTTATCTCCCGCAATTTTGCACTCCGGAGCGTCTGCTTTCCACGGCCAGTTCACTCCTCTGTCCGTGCGGTTTCCGGCCGTCTCTTTACGCCTTCTTCCGGTGCCTTGTCGGTTACCGCCACTTCTTCGGTGGTCCTGGTGGATAAAAGCGAAGCCGATAAAGTGAACCGACTCAAAACCACTTACCTTGAAAAAATCGTCCCTTTGCTCAAAGAAGAGTTCAAATACACCAATATCCAGCAGGTACCTAGCATGTAGCTCTGTTTTTCCCTCTTTTTTTTCCCCCCGATTTGCTCAAAATTATGCCGAAGATATTAATTTTGTGGGTTTTCCAATTTCTGAATTACCAGCAAAGTGGATTGTTTACTGCATACATACACTACCGAACTTTGTGAATTCACATTTAGATATCTAGTCTAGAAGTACTCATGTTGCTTAGAAATGGTAAACTGTGTAGCTGTGGATTTTAAATCAATTTGTATTAGGGTTCAAATGTGTTATTATGGTTTTGTACTTAATGTTCGTGACCTGCACTTGGTTCGTGGTAGGTTCCTAAAGTTGAAAAGATTGTGGTGAACTGTGGTATTGGAGATGCTGCGCAGAATGCAAAGGGTTTGAAAGCAGCTATGAACGATTTGGCACTTATCACAGGTCAAAGACCAATCAAGACGAGAGCAAAGAAAGCTATTGCTTCCTTTAAGATAAGAGAAGACCAACCGCTTGGAATTGCAGTTACACTCAGAGGCAATGTGAGCTATTTTGTTATATAATGCATGATCTCTTTTACTTCTTGTGCATAGTGTAAAATCATAAGGTTTACTCAGTTATATTGCTACTTTACAGGTCTGCTCTCTAGAATCTTTTTTTGGTTGGGTGGGTGGGGGGTGGTTGCATTTAACTGCATGGTATATGCTCAAAGCTCAGGTGGCTAGATTATTCTTGTTAAGGCATACAACTTGATGCTCCCTCGCGTGTTAGCTATTGGAAGGGAGGACTGGTAATGGCATAACATTTCTTCTTGGAGATCGTTAACGATGTGAGACCAAAATTCATGTTGCCAATGCCTAGAAAAGTTGGATCTTTAAATTCAGGGTTTGTACATATTACAGATTTGAGCGCAAGTTATAGACTTTCACACAAATATATTGGGATTGGTGCTGCAAAATATTTTCTTTTTCGCATAGTTGTGAATTTCCTCAACTCAAGGTTTGGGTAATTAGGAATTTATTGAAATCTCTTGAATATTATTTGCCTCTGTACACTTTTTATATATACAATTGAATGAATAGGACAATTGATTAAAAAATCCCTAATGAATTGTAAAAGGGAAATTACAAGGAAGCTGGGTATTGTGCTAGAAAACAAATTCTGGTGTACTGGTTGTCTTTTAATCTGTGGTCCATATGAGAAAACGTGTTCCAATCAAATATCATTTTTAGCAGCCTGAGAAACCTACAAAAAAACGCCAAGCCAATTTAAGAACCGTGTTTGCAGCTGTTAAAACTCTTTCCTTTCTTCATGTTCTTTCTTTTTCCTACTTCAGATCTGGTTTTTCTGCATCTAATTTAATCTGCATTTCAACTCCTCCCTTTAAGCTGGATGGCACCTGTGACACTCCAAACTTACATTTTAAGTTGCTGAATCTGGAATGGGATAATGATTTGGTTAAGATGTCTGCAGTTTGATCTGATGAGGGCATATATTTCAACTTCAGAGTTCCTCCAATGACTTTATCCCTTATAAATATGTCCAGCTCTATGTGTTTTGTTCTGGCTTGGTAAACAGGATTAGAAGCCAAAGCATTTGCACTTTGATTGTCACACCACGACGCTGGAACTGACTGCTTTAATTTTAACTCAGAGAACAGAGATTGGAGCCAACTAATTTCAGAGGCTGCAAGAGCTAAAGCTCTGGACTCAGTCTCAGTAGTGGATCTTGCAACAACACTTTGCTTTTTAGAAATCCAAGCAACGAGAGATCTTCCAACATAGACACAATACCCGGCTGTAGATCTTCATTGATCAGTCATCAGGGCATGAAGCCCAATCAGCATCTGAGAATGCTGTAATCTCAAGGTCATCATCCCTTTTTATCCATAATCCTTGGTTCATTGTCCCATTCAGATATCTGAACAATCTTTTGACAGCTCTCCAATGTTCATCAGTTGGACCTTGAATAAACTGGCTAAGCTTGTTAACTGTAAAAGTAATATCTGGCCTAGTATAGGCCAGGTATTGTAAACACCCAACAGCACTTCTATAAATAGTGTGATTTACCAGTTGATTATCATCCAGTTTTGAGAGTGCTTTGCCAACTTCTATTGGTGTTACTGCTGGTCTCAAACCATCAAACTCAGTCCTTCTCAACAAATGTGAAATAGAATTAGCTTGTGACAGATGCGTTCCTTTATCATGTCTGTTAATTTCAATTCCCAGAACTTGTTGCAACTCACCAATATCTTTCAGGGCAAACTTTTGATTCAACTATTGTATGAAAAGTTGAATACTTCTCCTCTTGTTTCCTGTTACAACCATATCATCTACATAGATCCATGCAAGAATGATGTCATTTGCCTTGAATAGAATAAAAAGTGAGTTATCTACCCTTGATTGTTTGAAGCCTCATTGTAGTAAGGTCTTCTTTAGACTGTCAAACGAGGCTCTTGGTGCCTGTTTTAACCCATATAGAGTCTTCTCCAATTTGCAAACATAGTTAGGCCTCTTGTTGTCAACAAAACCTGTGGGCTGATACATATACACCTCTTCATTGAGCTTGCCATTTAAGAAGGCATTGTTGATATCTACTTGCCTAACTTACCAATCCTTAGACACAGCAATACTGAGCACTACTCTAAGTGTTGCAGCTTTCAAAACTTGGGCTAAATGTCTCTTTAAAGTCAACTCCAGGTGTTTGCAAGAATCCTTTAGCAACCAATCTTGCTTTGAACCTTTCTACCTTCTCTTCAACATTGTACTTAGTTCTAAACACCATTTATTGCTTATCACTTTGTAGTTAGGTGAATGAAGTACCAATTTCCAAGTGTTGTTTCTCATTAATGCCTCAAATTCTTCTTTCATAGCATTTTTCCACACTTCATTATGTAAAGCTTCCTAAATTGTAGTTGGCTCTTGAGTGTATTTGGAGTTCAAGCTACTGTCATTTTCAATTTTCCCAATATACAACTTCGGCTTAAAGATTCCAGCCTTAGCTCTAGTGATAATGGGGTGCATATTCAAGGTACTTCTGGCTGTATTATTATTTCCAGCATCCATGTCTTGATTTTCAGATTCATTAACGGGCTCAAGTATATTCTCTTGCACTCCATCACCCAAAACATTGCTTTCTGTTGCGTGATCTGATTCTGCATCAGAGAAGGTGTCAGCCACTTGAGTAGCTTGTTGAGGGTTTATACCAGAATCAGGCTTAGGATGAGTTTCACGTTGAGGATTGATTATTAGGAAGATAGAAAGGGAGAGTACCAACAGATGGGGTAGAGACATTGTTATCAGATTGTGATTTTTTGTTTAGGAATCCTTTTTCAAAGGGGAATGTTGACTCGTCGAATACATGTCTAGAGATGTAGATCTTCCCTGTTGGGCTAAGACATTAAAGCCCTTGTGTGATCCACGATAGCCAAGAAACACGCACTTACTAGAGTGAAAACTTAATTTGTGTTTCGCATATGGTCTCAAGCATGGATAACACCTACAGCCAAAAACCTTTAATGAGTTATAATCAACTGGTTTCTGATATAGGACCTCAAAGGGTGTTTTATGGTTTAATACAGGCATTGGTAACCTGTTGATAATATATGTGGCTGTAGAAAAGGCTTCCCACAAGTAAAAGAGAGGCATTTTGGCTTGTGCAAGTAAGGCTAATCCCATTTCAGTAGCATGTCTATGTTTTCTCTCTGCTCTACCATTTTGTACAGAAGTGTAAGGACGTGTGATTCTCAATCTCAACTCTATACCATACTGTTCAGAAAGTGTTTTAAGTGGTCTAAATTCACCACCCCAATCACACTGCATAGTTTTAATTTTCCTTTCAAACTTATTTTCAACTTGGTTTTTGAATTGGCTAAAGGTATTTAGGACTTCTGATTTAGCTTTCAAGGGGAAGATCCATGTAAATCTATTATGGTCATCAAGAAACAACATATAATACCTAAAACCATTTGAAGATGTGACAGGTGCTGGGCCCCATACATCAGTGTGTATGAGGTCCAATGGAAACTTTGCATGAGAACTAGAAGAGTTGAGGGGGAACAAATGAGATTTTCCAAGCTGACAGGCTTCACAAAAAGTTTTCATGTTATTCATATTGGGAATCTGATTACATATCTGAGAAAGCTTGGCAATTACAGACTCTGAGGGATGTCCTAACCTTCTATGCCAAGTTTTCAAGGCTTCTTCTACACTCTTAGACTTGACATTGACAGAATTAACAAGAAAACAAGAAGAAACTGACTCTAAACTCTGACTAGCAAATGGTGAATGCCCTTTTTGGAAACTAATCTGGTATAAACCTTCATTAAGCCTCCCTCCCAGCAGAATCTTTCTGGTTAATATGTCCTTCACAAAGCAACAGTTAGCATAAAATTCAACAAACACTCTATTATCAGCAGTCAGTTTTGCAACACTCAGTAACATTTTCTTAATATCAGGGACAACAAGCAGATCATTTAATTTAAGACATGCACCTTAAGTGAACCAACATGAGATATTTTCAGTTTCTTACCATCTCCAACCATGAGTCTGTTGCTGCCATTGTAGTCTGCTGTTCCTTACAAGCCTTCTTTAGAGTCAGTAACATGATTACTTGCTCCTGAGTCTGCATACCAGGCAGGATCCACAACTGTATTAGGTGTTGCAATGTAGGTTGAGGATGACCCATTCTTATTTTGGGGGATATCTATACCCAGTGTAGCTTTCATTATACCTAAAAAGGCAGTCAAGTGAGATCGGAAGAGCACACTAGCTTTACCTCTGTTTTGATTGTTCCTTCCTTGATAATTATCTTGTTGTTGTAATTTCCTCCTTGATAGTTCTCTCTGCTTCTTCCTCTGCCTCTGTTGTAAGATCCTTTATTAGAAGCTGTAGTTGTTAGTGTTATACCTTTGTGCAACATCTGCTTGAGGCTTGGCTATATTGATTGAGCCAAAGCCGTTTCTTACCGAGATTAGATACTCAAGCCTGCTCTCAAATGTCATGAGGATGCATTGAAGTTCCTGCCAAGTAGTGCTTTCTCTGCTGCTCACTTGCACCACAATGGGTGTATACTCATCATCAAGCCCAGCTTGTGCTTGAGTCATCAAATCAGCCTCTGAGACAACCTTCCCAGCAGCCTTTAGATTATCCGCTATTTGCTTCAATGCATTCAAATACTGATCCACTGCCATGCTCCCTTTCCTTGTTCTCTGCCACTCACTTGTGAGGAACACTATGCGAGACTTGTTCAAGACTCCATAACTCTCTTCTATGGCACACCATAGTTTTCTGGAGTTAGGAGCTTCCATAACCCTCATTGCAACTTCAGGGGTCATCGATACATACAGCCACCGAAGCAATGGTTGATCGGTGGCCAACCATTGCTGATATTCAGGATTTTGAGATACTTCAACAGAGGCAGCTTCTTCTGTTTCTCCAGTTTGAGTACTGGTGGTGTTCTGGGTTGCTAGAAATTCAGCAGGACACACTTTTGTCCCTGTGATAAAAACCCTCCAAATTGTGGCCCTTGATAATGGCTAAAATCATGCTCTTCCATAGGAGAGTTGTTTCTATCGAGTTTACTAGCTGGTGATTGAGCAAGACTTGCTCCAAAAGAGGGATAATTGAAGGATTGTGAGGCAGTGACTTGGAGTGTTTGAGGAAGAGTGTTGCTCGAAGAATCGGCCATGGCGAATGGCTCTGATACCAACTCAAGGTTTGGGTAATTAGGAATTGTATTGAAATCTCTTGAATGTTATTTGCCTCCGTACACTCTTTATATATACAATTGAATGAATAGGACAGATTTGATAAAAAAATCCCTAACGAATTGCAAAAGGGAAATTACAAGGAATCTGGATATTGTGCTAGAAAACAAATTCTGATGTACTGGTTGTCTTTTAATCTGTGGTCCATATCTGCTCAAGGAGTGAGAAAAAGTGTTCCAATCAAATAGCACTTTTAGCAGCCTGAGAAATCTACAAAAAATGCCAAGCCAATTTAAGAACCGTGTTTGCAGCTATTACAACTCTTTCCTTTCTTCCTGTTCTTTCTTTTCCTTCTTCAGTTCTGGTTTTGCTGCATCTAATTCAATCTGTATTTCAACTCCTTATGAACTTATTAGGCCTGTGAGATAAACACTTCAATAGATGCTGAGCAGAGCGTTTGACTATAAATTTTTGGTATGGCTGTAGGTATAAGTCATGTATTATCCGTTATGTATATTTATGCAGTTGATGCTGATTTCTTGTCCTGCAAGTGATTTGGAAAATATCATGATAATTATACATGCGTAAAAACATCATATGCAAGTGAACATTTTGGGCCTCTGATGAATGGATTTAACAGATGTTCTCTCTGCACTGAAAATAGATGTCATTTTCATCTTTTGGATATACTGATCTACCATTGGATCCTGTACAGTTTGGTAGGTAAAGGTATTTATGCACACAGTGCACCATCCAATAGTAGATTTGTCATGCCATGAATACGTGAAGGAGTAAGGACAAGTTATTAGCTCGATATATGTCTAGTTGGACGCATTTCGTTTCATCTACTACGGAAGAAATCCACTAAGAAATATATTATTGGATGTTATTCTTTTCTCTTATTGTAATTTTTATACAACAGGTGATGTACTCTTTTCTTGATCGGCTTATTAATTTGGGGCTTCCTCGGACAAGAGATTTTCAAGGGTTGAATCCCAATAGCTTTGACGGACATGGAAACTATAGCATTGGCTTCCGAGAGCAGAGCGTTTTCCCTGAAATAAGTTATGATTTACTCGGTAAGCCACGGGGAATGGATGTTTGCATAACAACAGCGGCAAATACTGATAAGGAAGCCTATAAATTACTGGCTCTCATGGGGATGCCATTTAGAGAAGGTGGTGGTCCCGCTACAACTATGGTGAGGAAGAAGAAGCTTAAATCTCATCATTTTGACTCGAAGTCGAAATCAAAGCAAAGAAGCAAGAGGTAAAACCCCATTCTTGTCGATGGAGAAGCAATCTCCTCATTCTTGTCGATGGAGAAGCAATCTCCTCATTCTTGTCGAGGAGAAGCAATCTCGTTTAGGTTAACTGTAAAATGAAACTTGGCCAGTTTCTGATGAAATCCAGTTTTCATTTGTATTTTTCTGTATTTAGCTGGTAATCTTTTCCCAAATTTGTATTCTAGAATTTTGAAATTTATGTAATTTCATCAACGAGAAGCACTCGTTTTGCTTGAAAATGAATGAATGGATGATTATGCTTTTGCTTATCACCCTATATATTAGTACCAATCCCGGAAAATCTTTTGATTTCTATAAATACTGATTCTAAAGAAAATGTTTTGTTAGCACAAATCATTGGTAACTTATCACATGGGCACTTTGTCATCGTTCATTCAAAGTGTGCAATATTTACAATGTCAGTTTTTCATGTGGCTCTAGAATTTTCTCTACAAACCCCCCCTATAATTTTATGAACCGGTTCTAGTCTTATGTTATCAATTAGAACGTGCCTTTACTTATCAGTAACAAGCACCGATCCGTCCCTATCCCGTCAGGCCTTTATCTATCAGTTGCATACAAACAAGCGCCATTCGATCCCCAAAGTGCCGTTAACAATAATTTCATGTAATTTGGAGCTACAGAATCAATTTCATCGCCAAAGTCATTTCTAAGTATACTCGAATCCTTGTCACAATAGAAATAAAAATTTTGGTAGCCAAAAGTGCGAAATTCTAAATTCTAAAGTTTCAAGTAAAAATCTTTACCACTTTAGTTCCCATTGTTCAAGTGACGTAGTTAGAAATTCTATCTAGTACGGTCGAATTTTATTTATTTTTTTTTTTATACAAAGGGGAGATAGAGGATGGGCATGTGTCGTTCAAACCCGGGACTCTTGCCCAAAACATGATAACTTAACCACTGAACACTCGTTCGAACCACTGGATTTTATTAATTAGAGCAAAATATTTTTAAACGAACCCACAAAAAATTAATAATTTTTATGATTAACATTTATTGTTGAAGTTGTTTTACTTCGTTGAGTTGAGTAAATGTCATATTTACATAGTCATATTATAATAATTCAAATTCCTGTTTACCACATCTTTTGCATAATGGAAAACATATACTTGTTAAAAAGAAAAAGAAAAAAGAAAAAAGAAAGGAAAATGTATACACCACCAAAGAGGCGCCTATACTTCATTAAAATTTCATATGTTAAATTTTATATATTAGATATTTTTCATACCGTTTACCAAGTTTAAGAAGAATTAAATTACTAGTGACTTGCTTTGCGAAAGGAATTTACTAATAGTTTTTTAAATAAAACAACTTAATTAAGAAAAATTATGAAAATTAAAGAGATTACAATTACATGAAGAAGATTTCACTGTTAAATAGTAATTTAATAAAGTAATATGAGAGAATACAAGAAAGAGGATTGAGATATGGAGGGATTGTGGCTTGTAGGGTCAATAAATAGGTCAAATGCTAGTTAAAATTAAAAGAATAGAAGAGAAATACAATTGGGTAATAACTTCTTGATGTGTCAATTTTAAATACTCGCAAGCCTACAAATTGATTGAAATATAGAAACGTGAGTACCGAAGTCAATCCCGCGAGAATTGCTATAAATATAGAACAACTCAATGAAAAATCAGATTCAAGTCTAACCTAACTCCAAACAATTTTTGAGATTTAATAATTAAAATGTAAACTAGTAAAAGTAACAAAGAATGCAAAAGTTTACGAATACAATTCAAACAATAAATGTTATCAAGATTACAGATTCCATCAATGTATAGTAAATAATTCCTATCTTTTATTGATTCAAATATTTAAGTAATAATAAGAGATCAATCTTTTATTACGGCAAATGATTTATTGTTAAGCTCAAAATATAACTAATCTTTTATAACTAATCTAATCAAAATATGTGATCTCCCGCCAACTCTAAATGATACCAATCTGGACAGCAAAAACCCCATGTCAGTGTAAAGTGATCCTTCTAGCCCAATATCACCAAGGCCTTATTCATCTAAAGCGATTATACCTTTTGTGGCCAAGCTTAGCCCATGCTCCTTCCTGGCTTTTGAGCTCAATCAAGAATCTAGCCCTCCTTCCCCCTCCTCCCCAGCCCATTTGAAGAAGATACACCACTAAACCAAAACCCATGGTTCTTAGCTCTTACCAAAAAAGCCAAAGCTAAGATCTTTTCTTTTTTTTTTTTTTTTTTTTTTGGAAAGAAAACTGAGCTTAAGAAGGCTCAATTGGAAAAAACCTCCAACAAGTCAGCCCAAATCCTTTTATCTAGTTGTCCTTTTCAAGAAAACTCAAACATAATTGGAAAGCTGGTACTTCCTCAAAACTCTTCCTCTCACCTCTATTTTTCGATGTTTAATTCCATCCTTTGGAACATGAGAGGTATTGCCAAAAAAGGGGCTAAAGCTCGCATCAGATCTCTTTCTTTTGTTCACAAAATTGATTTTCTAATTATCTTGGAACCTTTTGTTAATGCTAATAACATCAATAGGTTTGTCATAAGTTAGGATTCCAATCATGCATTGCTAACTCCTCTAATAAGATATGATTGTTTTGGAGGGAAGATGTCATTGTAGATTTAATCCTGGACAATGTCAGGGACTTCATTTCATTATCTCCACTTTAGGAGCACACTGGAAAGTTTTCTTCTCAACTATTTATGCAAGTTGCAGTTATGTTACCCGTCGACACTTGTGGGAAGAATTGAACAATCTAGCTAGTAATGTTAATCTCCCATGGATGGTAGCAGGGGATTTTAACAGTATTAGAAATCAAGAAGAAAGAAGTGATGCTAAAAGACCATGGGGTAACTCAATGGAAGAATTTGATCAAATAATATTTGATTGCGGATTGATTGAATTTGAAACATGGGGAAATCAGTTCACTAGGTCCAATGGCAGATTGTGGGAACGTCTGGACAGAGTTCTTTCTAATTATCTTTTCTTAAACTTGAAGGTAAATTTCATTGTCCAAATTCTCAACAGAACAGGATCTGATCATGCTCCGCTTCTCATTGTGCAATCCAATAACCTTTCTAAGAAGCCAAAGCCCTTCAGGTTTATCAATGCCTGGACCAATTCATCATGCCTTCATGGATGTTATTCGTCAAAACTGGTAAGAAGAAACTGGCAATGGCATGTTAAAGCTTCATTTGGAATTGTAGAAAGTCAAAAAGGCTATTAAGCAATGGAATTCCTCTAGAGGCACAAACTCTTTTTGACTCTACTAAATCTTCCGTGGATAGAGCTAACTTCTACAAGGCCCAATGAGAAGGCGTACTGGAAGCAAAAATCAGGGATCAAATGGCTTTAAGTAGGGGACAAAAATACCAAGTATCTTCATGCTTGGGTTAAGAAAAATCGAGCCATAACCAGAATTTGGAGTACATGGAGGAATGATGTTGAAATTACTGACATGGAAGCTGTAAAAAAATCTATTGTTGATTATTTTAAACAAATGTTTTCTATGGAAGAGTGTGAAGTTGATAATGCTTTGCTTAATCAAATATCTAAATTGATCACAGAGGAGGACAATATCCAATAAACTTTGGAGCCTACTGATCGATCTAATCAGGGATGCTATGTGGTATATAAGGGACAAGGCAGTTGCTTCAGATGGATTCACAGCACATTTTTTCCATCTTTGTTGGGAGATTGTCAAGAATGATGTTTGTGACTACAGGAAAAATGGTATTTTACAACCAATATTTTAACGACAATGTAAGATCGGTTGTTGAATCCTATTATCTATGACCAAATTAAGATTTCCGTTGTATTAGATCCATGGTGTAACACTCCATAAAATTTCAAGAATTCCGTAGTGGAATTTTTGGGATAATAATTGAATCATTTCTCGAATAACGCTCAACTCTAAAGCAATCAGTTAGTGAATTTTGTCATTGGATAGTTAGATGAGACATTTTATAAGAATTTGAGAATACTTTAGTTTGTTTTGACAAAAAAATAAAGTGATTGTTTAAATTGATATCAACTATCCCTATCGGTTAGAAGTGTTACCCAAAAGAATGACTAGGTCCAATCGGTTAGCGAACTGGGTACAAAAGAATGCTTAAAGCTAGAACGCGGTACCTAATTAGTATAGTCGAAAACACAATGACCTAATTATAGAGTACGTTAAGTAGAGGGATTCATTAAGTAATAAGTGAAAAAAATCTAGTGACACTTGGACACTTAGAAAATTTCTCACATGGATCAAATCGGAGACCACTTGGCATTCTTTGTGGCAAAAATTCTTCCAAGCTTCCAATTGGACTTATTTTCATTGGCTATTTATAAGTTATCTAGGGACAATTGGAGCCTTTTTCGTTGGTGGAATCCAACGTTTTTAGAAAAGAAGTAAGAAATTCGTCCATAAATAATGCTAGTCTTAGAACACCATCAAAAGACTGCCAAGACCCTCTCTTTGTCTCTCAAACAAAGCCCTCTTCATATACATATAGAATCCCTACTTAAAAAGCTACTTTGCTTGAGTACCAAGAATTTGGAGGTACGCTCTTCCGATCTCAAAAATATCCAAGAATCTTTAAAGAAACAAGATCAAAGGTGAGTAACCAATGTATTGGTTTCGGTTGACATGCATAAGTTTTGAAAGAAGTGCATGTGTTTTGATGTCATACTATGATAAGAAATGAGATGTTTTCTTGCATGTGAATCACTAGCATTACTCTACATGTTTTGTATTGGTTTGCTTTGAATTGTTTCCATACTATGACCTATTGAATGATTCCGAGATAGGGACGATTAGTATGGTATTTGATTTGATTTGATAATAATCTTTGCTTGGAATTCCGGTAAGGGTCAACCAGAGTTAAGTGTGGATCCACTTAATATTATATTGCCATGACCAACTTGGCATTTGGATGGTATCATTGCGCACTATGGGTGCCCTATTATGCATTCAAAAATGGGTAATTTGCGCCAATAGACCCTATCGTTTGCTAGTATTGTGGAAATGGACCCTATCGTTTTGAACTTGGCGATTTCAACCCTAACTTATGCTAATCCTTGCAAAATGGACCTTATTATCTAAATTTATTCATTTTTTTGTTAAAATGACCCTTTTAAACTTATTTTCTTTTTTTTTAAAATATAATTCTTTTTTAAAGTATTTTACCTTTAATTTGAAGTAAAATATAAAGACAAAATGTTATATTTTACTCTCATCCGTTCCAGAAAGATATTCCAGCATTTCATTTTCGTCCATCACACAAAGATAGGCCGTTCACTAAATTGAGCATACATTTAATTTTTTTTGTTTTTATGTTTTATCCCTAATTAATCATCTGCATCAACTACCAATGTAGTTTAATATTAATGATAAAGAAGGTTATAAATAAAAAATATATGTAAAATTAATTGTCCCAACCATATTAATAGTCATTTCTTAATTCGTGTGAAATTAACTAACCGCCTATCTTTGTGGGATGGGGGAGTAATTAATTAATGTATCATATTAATGTATCATGTTGATGTTTATATTAGTCATCACACACTGGGGTGAAGAGGTCGGAGCTTTCACAGGAGATTCCAAAAAGTATTTCAATTAACTGAAAAATCAAAAGGTCATGGGTAGGTAAAATTATGATAGCAGTTGAATATAAGTACATCAAAATATAAATTTTTGTCTTTATATTTTACTTGAAATTAAGGGTAAAATACTTTTAAAAAGAATTATATTTTAGAAAAAGGAAAATAAGGTTAAAAGGATCATTTTAATAAAAAATTGATAAATTTAGATAATAAGATCCTTTTTGCAAGGATTAGCATAGGTTAGGGTTGAAATCGTCAAGTTAGAAACGATATGGTCCATTTCTGCAATATTAGCAAACGCTAGGGTCCATTTGCGCAAATTACCCATTCAAAAATGTTTGTACATCTTTATGAACTTGTGATGTAAAAAAATGATTTTTGTAACCTTGTGGCAAATCAAAATGTTGAGTTACTCACGAGGTACATAGTACTCACTTTGTGTTTATCTCCTCTTTTGTAGATGATCAATCGCAAAAATTACGAACATCAAGCCGAAGAATGGAGAATGTCTCCGGACTTAAGTAAGATATTGCATATGGTGGAAACCGATGTGCGGGCATATTATGAAGATGCACCTTTGTTCCTAATGTATTTAGGAACAACTTATAAGTTCAATGTATTTAGTGCCTACACCCTTGCACACTTGCACTATGATAAAATTTGGAAGGATAAACCTATGTTTTTCACTTCGTAAAAGAATCTAATAAGAATGTAAAACTAGAAGAATAAGTATATGTATGGAGATATATATAAATAAGGTGAAACATGGATGTAATGTAAGAATATAAGAAAAACTTTTGTATGAATTGGGAGCCTAATTTTCCATGTAAAGGCTTTCAAATCCTTTTTTCGGCTAGTTGATCAATTAAATGGTTTTTATATGTTTTATAATGTATGTTTGCTTTAGTATTTAATTTAAACACGAAAAACAATCCATAAGTTGTAAAGTCAAACTAACCTATGCATATAAGAAAGTTCATACGAAAGCAAAAGAAAATTAGTAAGTCACCTTAAAAAAAAATATTTCATTGATAGTATAAACTCTAGGTAAAAAAAAAGGGAGAAATCAAAATAAACATCACAATGATCTTATGAAAATTTAGGAACTTATTTGATTCGCAAGTCTCGTCCCTCATTAGTATTTTAATTACTTTGAAATAATACAAGAATTTCCACCATTGGAACAAAGTGTGCTCTTCCGATCTTAATAACGATGGAATAACGGGGGCGTGACACGTGGTAAACTACGACAATTTTCATTGGTTGCATAAGAAGTTCAACAATGAGTGTATTGGTTGCCAAATGCATTATCCAACAACCAAATTATTAATTGGTTGGTAATTCTTTGGTGCCACAATGAGGTTATTCCACTAAAGATTATAGCAACTGATAATTGATTTTGCCAACCAATTAAGTCGTCTTAAATTTGTAAAAATATGACAACCAAATTATTTCATTGTTGTATGAATCAAAAAAATATATCCCTAAAATTGGAAAGATGCACCAAAATATGTAATGACATTTAACGACCAAATACGTGGTCGTTGGGCACATAAAAAACAACGTGTATATTCAACAACAAAGGTATATTCAATGACAAAGGGATATGGTCGTAGACTGACAACGAGATTACTTAGTTGTAAATGTAATATCATTCAACGCTCGATTATAAATCATTGCAGATATTAGACCCGAGGATTGAAATGAATATTCAACGACGAGATTATAATGTTGTTTGCATCCGATGACATCCAACCATCACCTTATTTGGTTGTGAAAATCGGCAAACACTTGGCGTCAAAATTTTTGTGGATATTGAATATTTACCTTAATAAATAAAAACTAAATAGTTTGCTAAATAATAAATTAATTTCAAAAAAATAATAATATATTACTAAAAACTAATGAATAGTGCATTTTTTAAATTCATGAATAGTAAACAATAACTAAAAAATTTAGAACGAAAATTTAATTTTATTCATAGCCTTCCACTTTTTGTGTGTTAAAGAAATAAAAAAAATTAATTGTAGTTGGACCAGAAGAAAAAGAAAAAGCCCTTTATAACTCTACATATTCTTTACTGATTTTCTGCTTCATGCCTCTTCCGCTCTTTGATACTACATCTTCTGCTCCACACTCGCTCAACGATCGACAACTACATCAATGAAATAAAGTTTCAAAGGCCGCATTCTCACTTTTCTCTTCGAATTAATCTTAGGTATTTTGCAATTCTTCTCAATTTTTCACTTGTTTAACCTTTGTATATCTGATTTTGCGGTTTTGTGCTTATTTAATTTCCAAGCTAGATCGACTAGGGCTTCATCTTCTTCACAAATCTCGGATGGTGTGTGGATGACCGGAGCAAGAAGTGTTCTTAATAGGTTTCATCACGTAAAATGTAGGTCTCTATTGGGTTGTTCTCTTAGAATAAATTCTTTGATTTGTTTACTAATATTAGGATTCTTTGTTATCTGACATATGTGAGCGATGAGTGTGGTAATTGATACATATAATCAATCTGAAAATCTGAAGTCATATACATTAGCTATTACAAGAATGAACATTAATATTCATGTACATGTTGTCTGAATCACATGACCATATTAATAAATCTTTTCGCTAGGTTGAGTACCTGAATGTTCATTGATAATATATAATAGATATTTTGAATGGCTACAGATCTACATCTAAATTAGGCTTATATAAATTAATGATTATAATGTAATCAAACTAAACAACTTGCTATAAAAACTGAAAATGGCATTTCATGGAACTCTTCTTGGTGATTGACACCATGTTATGACTTTTCTTTGTTAAAATTTTCTTTTTCCCTCTGTTTGATTATTTGCTTGTGATGGAGTATGAGAGTTTTATTAGTGCTTTATTATAATTTAATTCCTTATTTTTATATTGTAGTCTCATTAGTCCTTTTATTTTCTACTTGTTGCACAAGATAGTCAAGTAAGGTAGTATTTATGTTTACGTTTGTTACTAGGGTTCTTGGTTGATTGTTGAATAAGATTACAAAACTTGGAGTTTTCCAATTCCTTTTGATCCATTACCGGTATTCTTTTGAATCAATGGTTTTGCGATTAAGATCAATTATTCGGTATTCGTGCCCAATTTAATGAATAGTTGACGCCTAAACTCAAGGTATTCTTAAGAATCAACGTGTTTTTAGTGTTATCTTGGTATTCTTCATTATTATCATGCTTTCGCCTACATCAGTTGGTATCAGAGCCAACAAATCGATTTTCTTACCCGGAAAATCTAACTTTTTTTTTTTTTTTGTGGCACATTAGATATGAATTCATTGCGTTCATTAAGTCGATGTGAAATAAAAATTCTTGTATTTGATGGTACATTAGATGAGGATGAATTTCTAAATTAGCTCTATGCAGTAGAAGAAATTCTCGATTACATGGACGTACCTGAAGATAATGTTAGTACAAAATCGTTTGTAATTTGGCATTCCTAATTTTTGCTAAGTGTCAAAAAATTTGTGACATAATTTGCGTAATATTTTTACGTGTGATATTTTAAAGCATGCAAATTTATTTTGTTTCTTTGACCGAAAAGAAAGGTTGGGGGCGTGTGTACCTTTCTTGAGAAAGAAGAAATTTCGGTTACATGCTATGTTTAAAAGTTTCATAATCCTAGTTGAATTGAAGTTACCTTATTTGATTATTAGGTTAAAATACTAGCATGTCAAGTTTTAATAGAATTAGGTAAGTTTCGTATTTATGGTATATAAGAATTCTAACTTGCATTATTCGTGTTCTACTTGGATTTGGTAACTTTAATTCTTGTCTTGCGCAAGAATTCAAAGTCCTATCCTATATATATTTCTTGTAGGGTCTGAGTACCACGACCAGAGGAGCTAAAGCTTTCACACATATTATTCTTCAAAGCTCAGACAGTGAGGAGAACAAATACACTGCCATAAAACCTGCGAGAGTTATTCTTGCAACCGAACTTTAATGTTCTAAACCGTGTTTGTTTGGCAAAACTCTACATAGTGCATTGATTGAAGATCACACATGTGCAAGGGAATATCGACACAAGATTGTTTCCCATGATGAGTCCAGGTATATTTTAGAAGGCTTAATGTACATTCCCATGTGAGCGCGATAGCGAGAGGACAAGAGCAGCGCACGTTGCCACATGTCAAAAGGTGTAAAGAAGAGAGTTTCTTTTATAAGTTTTTCTTTTTGAATGTTTAGTGTATATTGCGATATCACTAAGTCTCTCAAGCTGTACTAAACTTTTATTTGTGTTAGTGGATTATTTGTCCTGTGGTAAGGGTGCCCGCAGTTTTCCCAATTGGGTTTCTGCGTCAACAATTCTGGTGTTTTTAATTTTCGCATACATAACAGAGCTAGACATATCTAAGTCGCATTACACATTACACTAGATTAACTGTTAAATAGTTAGGTAGGATACATCCTGATTAAAGTCTAGATAACCACCGTATTCACAGATAAGTGTGTATCAATGGTGGCCAAGAAATTTTGTGGTCAAGCGAGAGTCTGGTAGAAACAAATCAAGACAAATCGGTTATGACACGGTAAGATGAAAATTTATTCTTGGGATAAATTTTGTAAGTATTTTTGCAAACAATTCTTGTCATTGGATGACACAAATATAATTGGAAGGAGTCACAAAAGACGACATTATGGATTTCTTAGGGCTTATGATGGACATAAATTTCCACAAGCCGTTAATCGAATTCTAGAAAAAAATTGGCAGCATCGAGACCTAATTTGTAACCAAAATAGGGATGGAATGGTTTCTGGTCAGTTGTGTAAACATGTGCTTGTTGAGAGAACAACAACTCCCTGGGAACAGCAAGGGATTAACATCAATTCCCCCTTCTTTGATTCTTTTTTGGATAATGAAACATCACCTACTACCCATCCGGTTGCACCTGCCGACCTTTATTCTTCTGAATCTTATGGAACCCGACGTGGTGAGTTTGACATGGCCTAAGCTACTTGTTTCAACTGAGATGAGGGAGATGATGTGGGCTTTGAAAATTCTGTTATTTGTGAGGTTGAGGGGCGCGAGATTGTAAACGAGGTAAGAGAGCTTTTTGATAGTCCTCCAATTTTTTACGAGGAGTTCGACGATATTCATGATTTGACAGCATATCAATTAATCAAAGATCCTCTTTCCTAAGCAGTTGTCTGGCCAGATTTTAACAGAAAAGACATTGGGAGTGCAATCGCGGGTTCTCCAACCAACGAAGACGAGAAAGAACAAAAAGTAGTTAGACACCGATTCTCCCGTGGCAGAAGATGAACAATTTGCTACGATTCTTCAATGCAGTCTAAACATGAACTCCCTACCTCAACATGCTTTTGGCGATTCTATTGTTCCATCTTTCACACTTTGGGAAGATGATATTTTCTTTAAAGTGCTTGCTAATATAGAGGGAGATGTATGCACGAAAAATGACCCCTCTTCAATGACACGGCTGGATGCTCTTCAAGACTTCCCTGTATTGATGAATGTTACGCTAGAAATAACGTGGCATCATTGTCTGGCTATGCTTTCTTAGTATATCAGTAATTCCAGAAAAATTCGTCCGAGTTGCGTCTCTTTAAAGATGAATAATACTTGTACAGAAAGCTTTGCCAACAGCCATATACATGTGATGATTCTTATTGAGAATGGTAGATAGTTGGCAAGTATTTTCTTTAGTGGAACAAGGCATATTTTTTCAGCATATTCTGAGGAAGAATTCCATTCATACTTTGGTTCTGGTGATGGTGGAAGTCAGTTTGATTTCAACTCAACAAACGGCAAAGGACCTAGTGATAGTATTAGAGGTTCTACTTGTGAATCCTGGAATAAAACCGATTGAGAATGACTTGAAGGTTGTTGACGTCGTATTGGTATTCGATGGAATCTAGACATTGGATTTCCTGTGGTGTTTCCTAAACACTTACATTGTCTCTTCAGGTGTTCGCACATTGTTGGAGGACAAAAGCATATGGCAACAACTCATTTTGAGGCAATGAGTGCCAGACCGTTTGCTAGTTCTACATCAACTCTTGCTCTAACTCTTGTACTGGATTTCAAAGTCACGTATCTACGTTTATGTCAATTTTTCCCTGTTACTGTCGATGTTTGGTTCAAATTCATGAGTTTTACTACTCACGTGAGCGTGTTGGTAGACCACGTGGCAGACATTTGGAGAAACTTTTCTTTTTGCTAGTTATGATTGCAAATTTTATACATATAAATTCGACAATATTTTCATCGCTACTAGATGAGGGATGAGATAATATACTCACATTCAAGATTCGAGGGTCAAAGTTCTCGAACCCCGAGAGAATGATGGATAATGAGGTGGAGTATGAGAGTTTTATTAGAGCTTTGTTATAATTTAATTCCTTATTTTTATATTGTATTCTCATTATTCCTATCTTTTTCTACTTGTTGCACAAGATAGTCAAGTAAGGTAGTATTGAGGTTTACGTTTTTTACTGGGGTTCTTGGTTGATTGTTGAATAAGACTACAAAACTAGGAGTTTTCCAATTCCTTTCGATCCATTACCGGTATTCTCTTGAATCAATGGTTTTGCGATTAAGATAAATTATTCGATATTCTTGCGCGAATCAACAAATAGTTGATGCCTAAACACATGGTATTCTAAAGAATCGACGTGTTATTAGTGTTATCTTGGTGTTCTTCATTATTATCACGGTTTCGCCTACATCAGCTTGTTTGTGATTTTAAAAGAACTAAAGCCTCACGGATATTAGTTATAAGGAATTTTTCCTAGAACTAAAGCCTTTTTTTTTTTTTTTTAAGGATATTAGTCATAAGGTATTTGAGTGCTGCCAATATAGTAATTTGGCCAAAGTATGATTCAATCATAATGAGTAGTGTGTGCCAAGTGTTGTTGTCGTTATTTTATTTATTTATGTATTTATTCGAGAAAGAATAATGCATTGGAGGTTGGGTTTTGAGAAGGGAGGGAATTGATTATTTTTCATTAAAAACTGCTAAGTATTAAGTAATAGGTTCCATTGAATATGAGTATTAAGTAATAGGTTCCATTGAATATGTGTTGTCTCTCTTAAAATTTTATTTCATTCACCAATTAGAGTTTATAAAGAAACAAAAGTGTTAACTTCTGCAAGGCTAGCCGTACAACTTGGAGAAAAGGTGAGAAACCAAGAGTTTTCATGTCATATTTCAGAAAACTCATGATAGGTAATGAGAGCATAAATAAAGAGGACATGGTTTTAATGAAAGAATTCCCTCCAATTTCTAACACTCTGTAGAATTTCAAGAATTCCATAGTGGCATTTTGGGATAATAATTGACTCACTTCTTAATATTGCTCAATTGGTAGCAATCGGTAAGGAAATTTTGGAATTGGATAATAAGTAGTGACATTTCTAAGACTTTAAAAATATTTTGTTTGCCTTGATGAGAATGAAATGATAGCTTGAATTCATATCAACTATTTTCATCGGTTAGTAGTATTGCCAAAAGAATGACTAAGTCTAATCGGGTAGTGAGTTCAGAGCAAAAGAATGCTTAAAACAAAAATGCGGTACTTAACTTTGTATAGTCGAAAACACAAGGGCTTAATTGTAGAGAACATTAAGAAAATGGATTCATTAAGTAAAAAGTCCAAAAAAATCTAGTGACACTTGGACCTTTAGAAATTTCTCACATGAATCAATTTATAAAACACTTGGCACATTGATTGGTGTGGAAAATTCTTGGGCTTATAATTGGACTTAATTTCATTGCTTGATTGTAAATTATCTAGGGACAAATGGAGGCTTTTTCATAGGTGGAACCCAAAATTTTTAGAAAATAAATAAGAAAATCCGTCCATAAATACTACTAGTCTTAGAACCCCCTCAAAAGACTTTCAAAAACACTCTCCTTACCTCTCAAAGAAGCCTCTTTCATATATATATATATATATATATATAACCCATACCTAAAAAGCTATTTTGCTTGAAGAAATACTAAGAATTTGGAGGTATTGTTCCACTCAAAATATACAAAAATCTCTAAAGAACCAAGGTCAAAGGCGAGTAACCAATGTTTTGGTTTCCTTGGCATGCATGAGTTTCTAAAGAAAAGCTTGTGTTTGATACATTGCTATGATAAGAACTAAAATATTTTCTTGCATTTGAATTACTAGTATTCCTATACCCGTTTTGTATTGGTTTGCTTTGAATTGTTTCCATACTATGACCTATTCAATGACTCTGGGATAGGGACGATTAGTATGGTATTTGATTGGATTGGTAATGCTCTTTGCTTGGAACTCCGATAAGGGTCAACTAGGGTTTTAGTGTGGATCCACTTAATATTATATTGACATGATCAACTTGACATTTGAATGATGTCATTGTGCGCTACGGGTAGTAGGTAATTCTAGTGCTTGAGCCCTATTATGCAGTTGAAAAGGTTTGTGCATCCTTATGTTTTCTTGAACTTATAATTGTAAAAAGATTTTTTTTGTAACTTTGTGGCAAATCAAAATATTGTGTTCCTCACGGGGTACCTTGTACTCACTTAGTCTATTTACCTTTTTGTAGATGATCAATTGAAAAATCCATGAATACCAAGCCTAGGAATGGAGATTGTCTGGGGATTCAAGAAAGATAATGAATGTAGTAGAGAGTGATATATGGGCATATTACAAAGATGCGCCTTTGTTCCTAATGTACTTATGAACAACCTGTGAATTCAATGTGTTTTGTGCCTACACTCTTACTCACCTATACTATGATAAAGTTTGGAAAGATAAACCCATGTTCTTCACTTAATGAAATAGCCTAGTAAGAATGTGAAAGTGGTAGAATAAGTATATGTATGGGTATATATAAATAAGGAGAAGACATGACATGTAATGTAATGATATAAGAAAAGCTTTTGTTTAGATTAAGAGCCTCATTTTCCATGTAGAGGCTTTCCAATCCTTTGTTCAGCTAGTTAATCAATTAAATGATTTTTACGTAGTTGATCGTGTATACTTGCTTTGGTATTTAACTTAGACATGAAAAATCAATCATGAGTCGTATAGTCAAATTAATCTAAGTAGTTCACACAATTACAAAAGAATTTAGTAAGCCTTCTTTTAATATAACTGTAGGTAAAGTTGAGAAATTAAAAGAAGCATCACAATGACTTTGACGAAAATTTAAGAACTTATTTGGAATAGCACGTCTCGTCCCTAGTTCGCACTTTAACTAATTTGAAATAATAAAAGCTTCCCCCATCGTAACAAAGAAACAACTTAATGATATGTGGTAAAATAACGGGGGCATGACAAGAGTGGTATCAGAGCGACGTTCCAAGGGCCACTACATCCATATCTTACTTGTACGAGGCATTCTCCGGTCGGCTTTCAAGTAAGTAACCAATTGCTAAGTTATACGTAGCATATGTATCTTTATATAGTCCTCTAGATGCAAGGTTTATTAGTTACATGGTAATGGTTAAGAATTGAAGTTTCTTAGTATTTGATATGGATTTACCTTGCTTTGGAATACTAATTTGAAAGTATAGGTTGTGAGCTTGCATAAGAAATGACTTTACCAAGTAGTAGAAGGTAGTGCTTAAGGTATAAAAATAAGTTGTTAAGTCATGGAATGTGGGAAAGAAAATGGTAATCTTTGATTTGGTTTTAAGCATGGAGATAACTTTAAGGTATGTTATATGATGCCTATTCACATTCGAGTATGTTTTGGAATACAAAAGATTACAAAGAAAGTACTAAGGTATGGGAGTAAGTTATTAAGCAATGAAAAGTTTACCAAAGGCAAGAAGAATGGGCGAGAAAAAACGATGGTTTTTAGCTTGGTTCCAAGTATTAACATAGCCTTAAAAGATGTCATATGACCTCCATTTATGCTAAGGGATGTCCTGGAATCAAAGTAATTACAAGAAAAATGAGACGAAGGGACCAAAATATGACTTAAATAAATGAAATTTGGCCTTTTTGGAATAGCCCGCGGTGGACCGAGGAACGCATTCCGCGGCCTACCCGCGAGCAATAGAGAATTTTTTTCAGCAAACAGATGCCCATCATGCTGCCGCATGGCACCAAAAAAAAAAAAAAAATCAGCTTTTCCAAAAATTGCACTGACAGTCCCCAAATTCCTAGATTCACTCCAAAGTGGTCTAAAAGATTTATTTTATGATCTTTAAGCCTTGAATTTGATTTCTTTTGCAAAATTGATCCCTATTTTAAATTAAAGAGATTTCTTTTGAATATTTTACCTCAAATCAAACCTACCATTTAATGTTCATTTTATTTAGATTTGACCTATAAATTTTTGTATCAATTTCATTACTAATTCTTGGAATTTTGCCATTGAAGCATATAGCGGGACCCACCCATATGTAAAATATACTTCGATTTGCATCTTTCACTATTATGTGATTATCAAATTTTCCATTTCTTGACCAATTCATTGAAACACAATTTTGAAAAATTTGAGAAATAAGGGATGATGTTTATGAAAATTGTAAGTATTGTTTATGGACGCTTTTAATGAAAATTTCAAGCATTGTTTATGGCAATAAGGAAATTTGATTGAGAAAGTTGAATAAGGATTAAATTATTAAACAAGTCTATCATGCTAGATTTTAAACCTAGCTTTTAATGTTCCTTTTATTTATAAATTTTTATACCAACTCTGTTATTAATTCTTGAAACTTTAGCCTTTGGTCCCAAGCGGGACCCACTGATATATGGATTGAACTTTAGTTTTTGTGCTTAACTTTTATATGATGACAAATCTCCCAATTTCTTAATAAATTCATTGAAGTATAATTGTGGAAAAATTACAGAAATTGATAGATGATTCATTTTATAGAAATTATTGGTTTTAAATTTGATATTTGTGAAATGTGGCTAAGGTAATTACTAAATAGCCCATGATGCCCGATTTTGAACCACATGTTAAATTCATAAACAGGCATAGAAACATGTCTCAGGAAGAGAGTATCAACAATACTATAGAACGATTGGCCCAATTGGTGAACCAACAAGCCCGTCAAATCGATCAATTACTTCAACAAAACCCAAATGGAGAATCGTCTCAAAACAAGGACAATAAAAATGACGCAACGGAATGATTTCGTCGCCTCAAACCCTCTATTTTTGAAGAAGTTAAAGACCCAATTGAAGTAGAGAATTGGGTTAGAACAATTGAAAGAATGTTCATCTATACGCATGTCCCCAATCGAGAAAAAGTAAATTGAGCTACCTTTATGTTAAGTGGAAGCGCAGGCTATCGGTGGGACACTTTAACAAGTATAGGTGAAACCAAAGAAATGACTTGGGAAGAATTTTGCGAGAAATTCCGCACCAAGTATTTTTCTACTACTGCCAAGAATCAAAAGTTGAATGAATTCATCCATCTTAAGCAGAATCAAATTACGGTGGCAGAATATTCCCAAAAATTTGAGGAATTGTCCCGATTTGCCACTCATATGTTGGGGACAACGGAATTAAAAGTAAATCAATTTATTGAAGGTTTGAAGGAATTCAGGGCTTGGGTTTTGCTGCTGTTATGGATCGGGCGCTACTTGCAGAACAAGCGGAATCAAAAATTCTTCAAGCTAAGGAGAATCGAGCCCGTTATTCCCAAGGTTCAAGTAGCAACCAAAAATGGAATTCTTCAGGAAGAAATGGAAATAGAGGGAATAAAAGCCCTTATAGAAATGCAAAAGGCCAAGCCAATAATAAGAAATCATACATTCAAGGAGAACCAATGAGGAACGATTTGCCACAGTGCTTGACATGTAACAAGATACATCTTGGCCCGTGCTGAAAAGAATTGGGGCTATGCTACGGATGCGGCAAGAAAGGGCATATGGTTAAAGACTGCCCAAAGAGTCCAAAGCCCAACAATCCCACATGAAGAGTTTTTGCCATGGTTCAGCCGGATGCCACTACTAGCAATGATGCTATTACAGGTGCGACCTACAGTCTTGGTAGACATGTATACACTTTATTTGACTCTGGTGCTACACATTCATTCATTTCTTATAACGTTGCTTGAAATGAAAATTTTGCAATACTTCCAATGTCGTTAGAAATGAATGTTAAACTAGCTTTCAGAGTAACTTATGTGGCAAAGAATTTTATGTCTAATACTAAAATTCAAATAGGAGATCACATATATCTGGCAGATTTGATCATCTTCGACCTCATAGATTTTGATACAATCTTGGGGATAGACTGGTTATCTAAACATGGAGTGACCATTGATTGCCAAGCTCAAACTCTGAAATTTCCAAAAAGGAATCCCGTATCATTTTCTAAGCCTTTAAAAAGTACCTGAACAATAATCTCAACCCTCAAAGCCCACAAACTTTTAAAACATGGTCATTTGGGTTTTTGGTTTAGCTTACATCAAATTAAGGTCAAGAATCCTATTTAGATCTAATCATTGCTGTAGTTCAAGAATATCCAGAAGTATTTCCTGATGACTTGCCCAGATTACCCCAAGACCGTGAGGTCGAATTCGGTATTGAGGTATATCCTAGTACTGAACAAATCTATAGAGCTTCATATTGTATTTCACCAACTAAGTTAAAGGAGCTTCGAACTCAATTAGATGAATTACTCAATAAAGGCTTCATTCGACCTAGCACATCTCTTTGGGGTACACTGGTACTATTTGTAAAGAAGAAAGATATGTCTATACAGATGTGTATTGATTATCGAGGATTGAATAAGGTTACAATAAAGAACACGTACCATCTTCCGCGTATTGATGATTTCTTGGATCAACTTAAAGGGTCAGCAATCACTTCCAAAATCGATTTGCGATCGGATATTATCTATTGAAAATAAAGGAGGAGGATATTCTCAAGTCATCATTTAGCACAAGATATGGGCATTTTGAATTCTTGGTCATGCCATTTGGCTTGACTAATGCTCCTGCGGCTTTTATGGGTCTCATTAATAGAGTATTCAAGGAGTATTTGGATAAATTTGTGATTGTGCTTATTGATGATATATTAATTTATTCAAGGTCTCGAGAGGTTCATACTAAACATTTGCATCTGGTTTTGCAAACTCTAACAGAAAAACAATTGTATGCCAAAATCTCAAAATGTGAATTTTGGACCGAGAACGTAATTTTTCTTGATCATTGGTGGATCAAAGGGGGATCTTAGTTGACCCAAGTAAGGTGGAAGTTGTAATAAATTGGCCTCAACCTTTGACTCCTATAGAAGTACGGAGTTTCTTGGGATTGGCTAGATATTATCGGAGATTTGTTAAAGATTTTTCAAAAATTGCGGTTCCTCTTACACGGTTAACCAAGAAAAATGTACAATTTAAATGGACTGAGAATTGTGAAAGAAACTTCAAATAGTTAAAGAAGCGGCTGACCACAGCACCTATCCTCACCGTCCTCGCAGAAGGTAGTAAGTTTATTATTTATAGTGATGCATCCAAGCATGGACTCAGATGTGTACTAATACAAAATGACAAAGTCGTGGCATATGTATCTAGGTAGTTGAAGCCTTATGAAAAGAATTTATACTGATCATAAAAGTTTGAAGTATTTCTTTACCTAGAAAGAACTAAACACGTGGCAGTGAAGGTGGCTTAAATTGGTAAAAGATTATGATGGTATAATTAATTACCACCTAGGGAAAGCGAATGTGGTGGCCGATGCATTAAGCTGAAAAGCCATCACAAATGTAAGGAGCCCTAAAGAGTTACAACAGGAGATTGAAAAACTTGATCTGAATTCTTGCCAAACAGGGACGCAAAATTAAGGGCCATGATGCAGGCGGATTCTATATATATTATTATCTTCACCAGGCCATAACTGTAGAACCAACCCTAACGGAACAAATAAAAGAAGGGCAAAAGACAGATGGATCTACTAAAAAGATGCGGGAGATCTTAGAGAATGGAAAAGAATCTCCTTATAATGTGTCAAGCCAAGGACGACTATGGTACAATGATAGAGTATATGTGCCAGAAACAGAGAACCTACGGAATTGTATTTTGGAAGAAGCACATAACACACCATATACTCTACATCCTAGTTCTACAAAAATGTATCGTGACATAAAGAAGTTATATTGGTGGCCCAACATGAAGCGGCATATTGCAGAATTTGTAGCTAAATGCCTTACCTGTCACAAGTAAAAGCAAAACACCAACATCCAGTGTGAACATTGTAACCATTGGAGATTCCCGAGTGGAAATGGAAGAAAATCACAATGGACTTTGTTAGTAGACTCCCAAGGGTCCTCAGAGAATATGATGCTATATGGGTAATCGTAGACTGCCTAAAAAAATTGGCACACTTCATTCCCATTAAGATGACCTTTAAAATGGAGTAGCTTGCTGAGTTATTCATTCGGGAAATCGTTAGATTGTATGGTGTTCCAATTTCTATCACCTCTGATCGAGATCCGCGATTCTTATCACGATTTTGGAATGAAGTTTACCAAACTTTGGGAATATAATTAAATTCTAGCACTGACTTTCATCCCCAAACCAATGGGCAATCTGAACGTACCATCCAATGTCACGCCCCCAATTTTAGCAATAGCGGAAGCATTAATATCTATATCTCGATTCAAAAATGAGGGCGAGACTTTACAAATACGATTCAAAAGTGCTGAGACATTTTTGCTGTGCACTCTGATAATTAAATGCATTGTGGGCTACCCATCACGAAACCTCGGACATGCACCGAAATCTCGATCGCATACATGTATCTTCTCCACCTTTGGGACGATCCGGCCACATAGCTACTTAATTTAATACATACAGGATTGTAGAAGATAGGGGAATGAGTACAGAGTACTCAGTGAATAACAATATAAATTGACCCATGTAAAACAATGCAAGAAAGATCAACAGATGACAAAGATACAAACCTCGGGCACATCACTAGTTTAGCCTCTACCCGGAAGCCATGCGATACATATGTATAAACGACCAATACCACACAGTAAGGTCTAAGCAATACAGATACAATTCAAACACGGGTAGATAGCGCCACTAGCGAGGCCCAAGAGCAATAACAAGGGTTTGTCTAATAACAAGTGTACACACTTAGATATCAAATGTCAAAACAATACAATAGGAGCATAAGGAGCAATTACGCACTATCAAATACTAAAGAGAATTGAGGAAGGCACGAGTTTCGAAGAAGGAGAGCCAAGGCACATGTTACTCACAAGATAATCATGAGTTTCGTAAAAAAAGAAGGAAGAACCAAGACATGTGTTACTCACTTTAAAGATTCTTCGAATAACCCCAAATAGAAAAGTGCCCTTAAAGCCTTGATATTCCTCATTTAAAGCTATTTTTCAAGCTATAATCCTTCTATATATGGGAAGGGACACTTTTCAAAAGATAAATAGGCATTTTGGTGGCTTTTTAGGATTGGTTTCCATCTCATTATAGAGATGGACGAATTTTGGTGTAAGACAGGGAAGTTTGAGGTGTTGGGAGGACTTGGAGGACCTTTGGGCCTATTTATAATAGTTGGAGTTAATTGTTTTTAATAAACCTTTGAGATCCACCAATCACGGGACGACAAGTGGCGCAATAGGTACCGTACATTTGGCGTCAAACTGATCGAGAAGTCCTTATACTTTGTCTCATCTATCAATTAAGTCACTACTCTTTAGTTTATGTCAATTAAGTCACTACACTTTAGTTTATGTCAATTAACAACCAAATTCTTTCTTTAGCGTCAATTGAATAACAATCTTTTAATCTTCAAGAAATCTTACAATGATATTCAAGTAATTCTTCCAAAACAATAATTATGTTGCTTACTTTAACTTGTAGAAATTTCTAGGATGTTACATCCAAACCCTTGAAGACATGCTTCGAGCGTGAGCCTTAGAGTTCCTTCAAAAATAGGATCATTACTTACCATTAACAATAGCTATTATTCCTCAATCCAGATGGCACCCTACAAAGCATTATTTGGGAGAAGATGCAGATCGCTCTTGTATTGGAATGAAGTGGAAGAAAAGAAAATAATCAATTCAGAGATGATGGAAAAAGTTGAAAGTAGCAGAAAAGATCAAGGAAAAATTAAAGGCCTTACAATACCGTTAAAAAAGTTACGCTGATCAAAGGTGATAGGCCATTAGAATTTGAAGTTGGAGATCAAGTATTCGTTAAAATATCTCCAATAAAACAACTCCTACGCTTTGGTAAATGAAGCAAACTGACTCCTCGTTACATTGGACCATTTGAAATAACAAAGAGAATTGGAGAAGTGGCTTATGAATTAAAGTTGCCAGAAAGGATCAGTCGGATCCACCCTGTATTCCATGTCTCAACACTAAGAAAGTATCTACCAGATCCTTCTCATGTGCTTCCAGAAACTCCTTCTGATATACAACCTGACTTGACTTTGGAAGAACGGCCCCTGAGGATCTTAATGCGAGAAACAAAGAGGTTATGCAACAAATAAGCACCTCTCGTCCGCGTACTATGGAAAAGCAAAGTCTTGGAAGAAGAATCGTGGGAACGAGAGGATGAAATGAAGAAACAATGCCATGAACTATTTACAGGTAATTTTGAATTTCAAGGACGAAATTCTTTTAAAGATCGGAAGAGCGTCAGATTGTTACACTCCGTGAAATTTCAAGAATTACATAGTGGCATTTTGGGATAATAATTGACTCACTTCTTGAATATTGCTCAACTAGTAGCAATCGGTAAGTAAATTTGGTAATTGGATAATAAGTATTGACATTTTCTAAGACTTTGAAAATATTTTGTTTGCCTTGATGAAACTAAAATGATAGCTTGAATTTATATCGACTATTTTCATTGGTTAGGAGTGTTGCCAAAAGAATGACTAAGTGAAATCGGGTAGTGAGTTCGGAGCAAAAGAATGCTTAAAAAAAATATGCGGTACTTAACTTAGTATAGTCGAAAACACAAGGGCCTAATTGTAGAAAACATTAAGAAAATCGATTCATTAAGTAAAAAGTTCAAAAAAATCTAGTGACACTTGGACCTTTAGAGAAATCATATTACACAAAAAGAAGGATTTTTTTGAAAAGTGCTTTTTTGGGAGCAATGTGTAGTGGAGACGTAGAGAGATCATAGGAAAATGTGGAAAATATTTTTTTTAATGGAAGATACTTGGTTGGTATTAAAGTTTGACTTATTGACCAGTGTCATATTTTTTATTTTCTATTTTTCATTTTATTCCATTTAATTTCACTTTATTTGAAAAGAATCTACAAAGGATGAGCCAACACCAATAACAAAACAAAGATCCTCTTTTAAACTTGAGATAAATCTGATATGCCCTTATCCTTACTGTATGGATCAAACAAGGGGTTCTTCCTATAAAATGAAGAGTCCGGTCACATATATGAATCATAGGCAAAATGCACTTACATAGGTACATTTAGCTGCAAATGTTTCTGCAGATCTTATCTCTACTGAAATTGAATACATATTAAGCATCATTTGTTTCTCAAGTAAATTTTTTGCCTTTTTAGGGAAGTGGGGTTAATAACTGGGAAAATGTGATCTTGCCTCACCAAAAGTAGTCCTAATAAAGCAAGTATTTAAACGTTAGATCTTCTGCTTTGGTAGTAGTCAAATATTTCTTGCACCATAAATATCCAAACCGTAAATGGAGAGGGAAAAAAAACTCTGTGGAAGAGATTCATCGATCATTACAAAACCTGATCTTCATATACAAATTAATGCCTGCATAATTGAACTCACTGAACTTCTACTTAAGAATTTCAATAATTACATATTGAAATGAAAAAGCCGGCATTAAAAAGCAAATGTTTTTAATTTTCAAAAGATATAAAACAATGAGGCTACATAGAGAAACAAAAATAGAAAATCCTTTTTATGTAAAGAGCTTTCAGGGTGCATATGATTGCTCTAGCAAGTGTTTCATGTGTATCTTTATACTTGATATGTCAACTTTTGTGTAATGAACTTGCTTGTTTTAATCCTTTGTGTACTGGACTAGCTTGTTTTAACCCTTATGTCTTGCTCTGTTTTTTTGTAATTATGTTTCCACCGGCTCTATCCCAATGAACTTGCATGTCTTAACCCATATATCTTGCTGGTTTTAACCCTTATATATCTTGTTCTCTTTTTTTATGTTTCCCGACACTCTGTCCCAAATTCCTTTTGATCCTATTTTGGTCATTTGCTTGTCAAAGAGCCGGAGTCGAGCGGTATACTTATGTTTCCATTCAATAATTTCATTTGTTATAAAAAAAAACGAAAAAAATAAAAAGATAATTATTGCTTTAAAGAAAAGAATGTGCAGCGGCTCTGAAACTAGCACAAATGTAAGTGCTAGTATTAATGCCAGTACAAAAGCTGTGCAACACCTCAGAAACTAGCACAAACTAGCACACATGTGTATCCCACCTCCAATGTTTTTCTTTTGCTAGTAATGCTTTCTATTTGATGAGTTTCTAGGAAAAAGTTTCAAGATTTTTAATGAATGGAAGTTTAGAGTAGTGCAAGTTGTTGTATAAGCTTCATAAATGGGTTTAAGTCCATTAAGGAGAAAATTCCTGTTGGTTATGAGAGAGAAAATGTGTGTTTCAAAAGAAAATCTCCAATATTACTTGCCGCGAATGTGTTTGTTAGAATTTCAGCAACCTATCTATTTGATGACTTGGTACATTGCTTTGGAGTAAGCTTTGGTGGAACTGTAGAAGTAACTCTTCTCTTTGGGCTAATTATCTTCACCAGAAATATTGCAATCACAAGCACCCTATCCTTTGTCAAGCTAGAAATGTTGACTCAAGAGTTTGGAAGAGACAGTGTGAACTAAAAGATAAGGCAGAAAAAGGCATCAAATGGGATATTGGTAATGGTCAGATCGGCTTCTGGTTTGACAACAGGGTTGGAACAAATCCCTTGCATCATCATGTCCACACCTATTATTTAGCCTGATCTCTTGGTGGCAAATTTTATCTCTTGGCGCGGATGGAACAAATATTTGATAATGGAGCACATAGATGCCAAAACAAGTGAACTCATCTATTAAGTTCCTCTTAAAGAGGAAGATATGATCATTTAGAGCTAAAATATCAATTGGAACTTCTGCATTGCTAGTGTGTGGGAATTTATACGGCAAATGAGTTCAGTCAGGCTTTTATGGAATTTTATTTGGTATAACAGTGTCCCTAGGAAAATTTCTATTTTCAACTGGAAGCTTTGGCACCAATAGATTGAAACAGATGATATTGTGCAGAAGAGATTCAAAAGCTCCATTCCCTCTAAATGTTTCTGCTGTAAACAAGTGGAGTTCATCAATCACTTATTCTTGCATAGTGAAGTTCCTATTTATATTTGGGATTTCTTCTCCAAAAGTTTTGGTCTCCAACCAAAGCTCTTTAATTATATATAAGAGCAATTCTTCTATTGGTTTCTTTCTTCAAAATACACAAAACCTAGTCACATTAGAACTTATATTCCCATGGTCATTGTTTGGTTCATTTGGAAAGGTAGAAATAAGGCCAAACACTACCAAGATCCTATGAGCGCAAAAGTTATTATCCATAAATGTTTGGATTTCATCTTTGAGCTATGCTAGAGAAAAATCATTGCCATTGCTAAACCTAAAGGGGATGAACATGTTTATCATATTTGGTGCAAATTTGACTTAAACAAGAATTATTGTACCCTTCAGCCTTATTCTGGTCCATTCTCTAGGTGTAACATACTCGTTGTCTCCGCTCTTCATATGAGGTGGTAATTTTGGAAATGTCTATAATCACATTTACTATTTTTTTGATTCATTTACTGCTGTCCAATTATTGGAAAAACAATTTTCCTGGTCATTAGATATCATTCAGCTTTGCAGGGATATCAAAGAAAAGTGTCCTAACGTAAAGATTTCCCTATTTACTCATTCTCAGCACCTGATGGACATTAACCAATTATCGTTTGATCAGAGGCTCTTCTTTGATAGCTTTAACCAAGTGGTTGGGGATTTTAATGCTATAGAAGAAGGTCCTTCGACTTAACCTTCCTCTTTTTCCCTCTTGTTTTGAATTTGGTTCCAGACTGCTTAATCTTGAGAGGTCTTGGCCTAGTCCCCCTCTCATGTATTCCTTTTCATTTTCTAATAAATTTTGGTTTAAAATAATGTGTAATTCTCTAAGCACTACATGTAAACAACTTAATGAATCACAATTAGTCAAACAAAATTACATGTTGAAACTTTCAAAACTAAGCATGGATAAATTTTCTAACAATCAATAATATGTGATATTAGAGATGAAAGCATAATTTTTCATCGATGAAGCCGGAATCCTAGGCGTTTAGAGTACATAATATTTGGAATCAATAACAAAATAGGGAGTTATATAACTAACATGGTTTCATCACTCACTTAGGTAATAATAAAAATTAAATATACATGAGATAAAATATAGAACCAAATAGGAGAATTTGTCTTTCACATCTAGTGTTTGCTCGTCCCAAAATCGGCCTTTCGGCCTCCTTCTCCTATGTATTTGTTCTCCAAAAAAATTCCTTTTTTTTAGTGTACACAAGAATGCTCCTTATATAGATAAAATCCACCAACTTACTTGTTCCAACTTTATCAAAGTTAATCCACATGCTTGGCTAACTTTTGCAAAACTGATGTAAGTTGTAGTTGTATTTTGTTAAAGATATTCACTGAATTTAGACTTATCACAAAAATAAAATTTGTTCCAAAATGAGTTTTCTATGTGCTAGAAAAAAATTCAGGTCAATTAGAAATTAGTTGGACGAGCTATGTTCAAAATACTAAGCACAGTCCACTTGTCCAAAAGCTATCAAGTAAATGTTTCAACTTGCAATTTGTGGGCAATTTTTTAGGATGTTTCGTCTATATTCAGGGGCGGAGCCAGGATTTCTATCCAGTGCGGTCCAAAGTTTTAGAGAAACTCACCCCAAGTCCCCAATGGATGATCAGTGCACTCTTTCTCCAGAAAAAACTTGCCCCAGCTCTTCTCTAACTCCTAGTCTCAATGTAAACTTTCCCTAGTGGCCAGCTCTTCCGATCTAGGAAAACTAAAACTTCTTAGCCAACATTCCTTCATAGAGAAACTATCCAATTTTAGTTCAAACTTAAAAAATTTGAAGTTTACTGAAGAAACCCTCTTCCTTACAATATTCCTTATAAACATTTAAAGATGGATCTTTTCATCTAAAAGCCTTGAAGAATTCCAACATTATCACTGCAACTAAGCTTCTACATTTGTTTACATTCTCCATTTTTTCAACTTGTTGAATTAAGATGGTCTTGCACTACTGGCTTAGAAAGCAGTCATTAATGAAACCCAACAAATTTTATTGTTTCTTCATCGAATTCATATTAACTCATTGCAATCATTCTGAAAACGACCGGCCATATTAAACAAAAAAAAAAGAAAAAAAAAAAAGAAAGCATTACTTAATAATAAACATTAAATCTCTATTCTCTAACTTAAAACAATTAAATAAAGGATCAAATCTAAATATCTAATATAATAAATGGATTAAAATTTAAAACATAGACAAAATTATTTTACAATTCACAAATAAGTGAATGAGGAATCAACTAATTACAATATCAATATTACAATATTACATATAATATAAATTTTGTGTCAACTCTGAATCAACTGATTACAATATCAATATTGCAATATTACATATAATATAAATTTTGTGTCAATTCAATTATACCTAACTAACGTCTAACTAAGTAGTAAGCCAAGCCAATAAGCCCCAAATTATAATTTATAATTTATAAACTAAACCCTACAAAATACAAGTTGGACAAAACTTAAAAACTATAAAAAAATCTTGAGGTAGTAAGAGGATTTAGGGTTTTACATAAGATGATACCTTGTAATTTATTCCCTCTATTGCTAAATCAGTACCGCCGGTGGAGGTACAAGCGGGCGGCAAGCGTTGAACTGACGAACTCCACTCCAAGAAGAGAGTCTGAGACTGAGCTTTTGAGTTTTGAGAAGAAGAAGCAGCCACCGGCCGACATCATAGTAGCGGTCGGCAGCATCGATCAGTCTGTCAAACGGTCGAAGAAGAAAGCAGAGACCAGACCACTCCAGAGGGCAAAGTCGAAGATGTACAAATGAGAGAACGGAAAGAACAGAAGGACTTAAAACACTTGTTCTGGACCTAGCTTCTGGTTTTAGGAATTTTGTCTCTTAATTGGGCCGCTTTAATTTGGGTAATGGGTATATTTTAATTGATTGGGCCAAATTGGGCTGAACTTTTATGTTTTGGTTCAAGCGTTTTATTTTTTAACTTAAATTGTCTAAGAAAATAGATGGCCTAGACTTTTTTTCTCTTGGGCCAGTGCGGTCCAAGCCCTATTTTTACTGGACCGCTGGGCAGTCCAATGAGGTCTATGGAGCGCACTGGGCCTATTGGGCCTCTGCCCCTGTCTATATTCAGAAGCTGATGATAAGATATGATTTGTAGCCCTTCAACTTGTCTTTCTAATGGATCAAAAATCACATAATTTGGATAATCATAACTCAACATATGCTTGAAAACTCGACAGCTGCATAGGCAGTAAGTTTAACTATCACTCTTTTCTGGTTGTCTCATGTTGGCCATTTTTGGTCAACTTATGTTCTGAATTTGGAAAGGTGATAAAGATGAAGATTATAGATAAATATCTTAGCTTCGTACTCCAGGTTGAATTAATCCAATCCGTTGTCTAGAACTCTCAATATGGTCAAAATACTAAAGGGTAGGGGTGTGTAAAAAAACCGAAACCAGTTGAACCGGCCCGGAACCGTACCAAACGGGCCGGTCCCGGTCTGGGTTTTGAGCAAAATTAACCAGGTTCGGTTATTTTGTCTCTAAATCGGCCGGGTTCGGTCCAGTCTCGGGTTTTATTTTGAAAACCCATAAAACCGGTCAAGGACTTGTTTGACCGGTTTTTTAATTTTTTTTTTCTTTTAGGTTTTAATAATCAAATGGAAAGGAAAGTGAGTCAGGGAGACAGGAGACTTGGTACACAAGAAAAGAAAAGAACGACAACAGAGAACGGACCCTCAATCCCTAATCCCTAATTCAATTTCATTTCAAAGTGCAAATTGAAGCTTTCAACTTTCAGCCGACCACCCGCTGCCAACCGCCCTGCCTCCGCCTGCCGTGCTCGAACCTCCACCTGGCGCCTACGGCGCTTAATGCTCGACTTCTAGACTGCTTGCTGAGTCACTGACTGCTCCACTTTTCGCCTGCTACTCCACTGCTCACTCGACTGCTCGCCGGCTGCTCTACTGCTCGGTTGTAACTCCCATCTCCGATTTTATGAGAATATGATGTTTTAGTGAAAGCAGATCGGAAGATTGTTGACGTGTGCTCTTCCGATCTTATTTGTTTCCAATATCTTCTACTTAGTGGATAATTAAGTATAGATACTGGCATATTACTGCATGTTCTTTCTTGACCGGTCTCAAAATTACGGTTTCAGTAAGATCCGTGCGGTATAGATCGCAAGAGGGTCTAAAATAGCTTCTAAATATGACTGATGGTTTTACACCACCAGAATTCTTTTTAAGTGTTGATACAAGGTTTTGATGCATTTCATTGCTAAACTTTGCTCAAATAAATGTTCTGGTGTGTGACAATGTCTGAACTGCTAAGCTTGCTCAGCAGATGCTTATAAAAAATGGTTCTCCTTATGTGCTCAAAGTCTCTATCTAATTGCTTATAGAATTTGAGATGAATCTTTGGTAGCTTTTACTTGTCATCTGTTTACTACTGGTGACTTTTCTATACTTTGTTGGGTGCCTTATTGCTGTAATTTACTCTAGAAAAAAACAACCATATTTATCGGACCAATTTTATTTGAGATTCTTCACGACGTTAGAAGTTTCTAAGTAAGCTATAGCTTGAAAATCATTTATACTAAAAGAGTGCATGTGCAGCGGTGACTCCAAGCAGCCTGTATTTTCTCTTTCGGAATACTTCTCCTTCATATTTTGCCATTTTAGTACAATAATCATCTGACCTTACTAAACCGTGAAGTTCATAAATGCACATGTTTTATGTATTTGTACTCCCAGTCATCAATCTAATGAGTATATACTGGCCTATGTATATCATGACATCAGCTTCTGACCAGTAATGTTGTACTTGGTAGGTGATTTCTTCTCGTGTGTGTGTTTGTGTGTCTGTTTGTCTGTCTCCATCCCTTGGTTAACTGTTGGTATGATTTAGAAAGACTTCTTTTGTTGACTAGTTTGTGGGGAGAAGATTCCATTAACTGTATATTGTGGTCGTAACAATTACGATAATATACCTTTAAATATTTGTGACAGATTGAGAAGGCGATAAATGAGGAGAAGAGAAAACTTGAAGAAAATGAATTAAATAGATTAAGGAAAGAAAAGGATCACTATGAGAGTCAACTGTCATCCCTAAAGCAAGAACTGGAATTAGCCAAAAGACCATTTGAAGAGAATCAGTTACAACTAGAAAAGCCTTTTAGTGTGAAACGTTTGAGTAACCTTGGATGTCGGTATAGAACTTCATTCCGGCGGTTGCTATCTTCCAAACTAATAATATGCTTCATTGGAGTTATGAGAGAGGAGCACAAAAATACTCAATATGAGGGAACTTGTAATTGCAAAGGATGGTATCTGGTTTGGTAAGTTTGATTTTTGAGGAAGTTCTTCGATTCTTTACAGCAATAATTTTTATGTGGTCTGATCATCCACAAGATAACATGCTATGGAGGTATGTATTTGCATAATAGGTTGGTCCTATTGATCCAAAGCAAGTACAGAAGTAATTGAATGAAAGGAAAGCCTTTAATAGGGTAAAGAAACCCATCCACACCCTCTTCGCGAAGGTGCCCCCACCTGCATGAGCTGCTTAAATTTTTTTCGCTTTTAATTTGCTTGTGTTGGTTGGGATTTGAGGCTTTAAATTCTTGAATTTTCTTTGTTAGACATATAACTTGATTTTGTCATTGATATTGATGCACGGATTGTGAAGAGAATGAGGCAATTAAAAATTGCATTAGCTTGAAACGATTCTCCTGTTGTTTTTTTGCATATTGATCACTTATATTGCTTGTCCAATTGACATTTTTATTTTTTTCGTAGAAGTTGGAGATTTCAAATCATTGAGATGTGATGTGAAGATTGAAGAAAGTAGAGACCGATCAAGTTCCTTATTTGTTGTTTAGGAAAGACATTATGCTATTATGTTTTATGCCATCAACTTTTGATATTCGATTTGGTTGTATGATTACAAGTTGTGACAATTAGTTTCACTCTATTCTGTATGATTGCACTTACAACATGCGTATTTGTTTGTTTTAAACTTTCTTTGTATGTCTTTTTATTGTTGTTAAGTCTTTAGAAAAAAAAATTTCACAAGCCCAGAAAAGCCCGGAAAAAACCGAATTCATAACCCGAGCCCGGACCGTAACCGAAACTGTTTGGGCTTGCCATTTTTGAGACCGGGACGGGACCGAACCGAAGATGTTTGGTCCGGTCTTGGTCCTTCTAAAACCCGGGACTGAAACTCGTTTGCACACCCCTACTAAAGGGTGCACACTAGTCGACACCTTGTCTTGATAAGAACACAACTTGCTACCTCATGATGAATTTTGATAACTTTGTGAACCGAATTTGAATCTAGTCATATGGAATGATTTTGTATATATTTAAGTTATATTTTCAATCCCACTTGAATCATCTTCATTGGACCTATGCAACTCCGGTTATTATTATTTCTTTAACACTTGCCCACGGTAGACGTAATTGCTAAATATCCAGACTAGTCTTGATCCATTTGCGCCCATGGACTTTTGGCACTTGTAACACATAAAAAATACATCAATAAGCACCATTTTTCATGTATAATACTTCTCAATATGTATATGAATACACACTCCAATTAATTACGTTTTTAAATCATGTATTCATACAAAATGGACTTGTGGCGTGAAAATTGATTTAACTCAATAAAATAATTAGATTACTATCAAATGAATTTGTAGTGTCTTATAAATGATATATCAAATATGCTTGTTTTGCCACTAATTAGTGCCAACCTGACAAGCTGCGTCCATTGGCTAGACAAGCCGGCAAAGAATCTCTGAGCTCTGTAATAGCGGAGGATGATGACGTCATCCCTGTCGCACCACATGTAATATTTATTGTAACAAATATTCCTTTTTGTAATGATTATGTTGGAGGGAGATCTGCAGCTGATTAGATCAGCTTCCTGATGTCCTTTTGAGTTCAGCATTGGTTATCAGAAGCTCACTCATCATATATTTCTTGTAGTGATGAGGTCGGGCACTAACAACTGTCCTTTAAAAAGAGTTTCTTCACTTTAGTGAGATCTTCCTTTTAAACTTTCTTATTCAATCATACCTCCATAGTGGCAATTATCCTTCAAAAGTTATTCTTCATAACCAACTTCAATCTTGATATGAATTCGCACAAATTTCGAAGGAAAAACTAGCCGTTGGCACTGTTAACGGTCTAATTCCCAATTCGACCTTGTTCAAATTTATATTTTCCATTGGCAGTAGAGCAATTTCGATATAGGGACACCAATTGTTTACATTATGAAGACACTCAGTGTATATGGCGCATTCTCTAAATTTCATACATCATACGTGAGGTAGAGTCTATGTGAATAAAACTAATACAAGAGAAGATATTATATATACCGAGTGTCTGTCTCCAAATCAAACCTCGTCCCGGCAAAGTGGTAGAAATATTTTTCATGCAATGGAAAGTTGAAAGCAAAATGGAGTAGGAGTGATAAAAACATTCGAGTTCCACGAATTTGTTCACACAAATTTGCCCTTTTTCGTACAGTACACCACAATATATTTTACATGACTTGTATCAACTCATGAAATGTGACAATTATATGATGCGCTGCCTCGTGTTCAAAATTTGAAATACGACACTGATTATCATTGAATTAACTAGTTGCCAAACGAGCCCTTCGTAGAGTTTTAAATAAGGGGTAGAATGATTATGCACGGAGATGATAGCTACAATCCATCACCTTCAACCGATGCAGACCCATCTAGTCTAGAGTATGGTAGGAAAAATACAATTTTTTGGCGAGATAGTTGGATGGGGGGAGAATTTATGAGTACTAGTATATTATTTGTACAGATTAACAATCAATTCATTATTATTATTATTTCTACATATGATGAGATAAATTTTTGAGAACCCCAACCCAAATGTGTTGGAAACCAGGAATATTACCAGTCACCTATTTCCCAGCGTATAATCCCATTATCCCCTTCGTCTCTTTTACCCAACTCTGACACGTGTAATTATTTCAGTACACATTCTCCTTGAAAAACATAGTCAGACCGTAATTCATTATACTACTTGTCACAACCCGTGCACTTACAGATTTTACATTGTTATTTTGTCGTAACAGTGCATATCCAATGTATCTAATTTCATTTTAGTTTTTTATTTATCATCTTATTCTTGCTATATTTTACAATATAGCAAGAATATTTGCTGTAAGCTAAACGACGACTGAATAGCAATAAGGACATCAGTTAGAGCATAACATATTTGCTTGTCAACAGAAATATATAATGGCATCTTTTACCAACTAGAGGACATAAGTATGAAAAATGCATTAAACGACATTATATGCCCGTCTAATATTAATATGAGCTGCAATAAGAGAGTCGATATTTCCGTTTAAAACAGAATTTACATCAGGAAGTTGGGTGCTAGTTTTTACATCCTCTACCATCTTGGTAGGTCGAAACACATACCTTCGAGCCTCAAGACTCCACATGCCAACAAGGTTATCTTTGTTTATGTCTCTAACATCAGATATACCTTGATCCCTCAGAATAACAAGAAGCCTAGCCTTCAAGCGGTTAAGGGCCTTAATTTTATTTGCAACACAGTTCCTTTCTCCTGCAAACAAAAGTGTCCTTTGTCATTGCCCTTTTGGTTTCTCCTCCTCATTTTCTCTTACTCATTGCAGAACATGTTTAGAAAAAATGTGGATGGAAAAATTTTTAGCAAATCAATTGAATAAAGCCTCTATAAAAAAAGGATTTGCAGAGCTCAAAGCTAACAATCTGCAACCATGCACCATTTATGGACAAACAATGACTTAACGAGGGCCACAACATGCCACCAGTGTCGTAAAAGATACTCCTTTTGATCATTATCAAGTAATCTTAATCCCCAAAAGAACTGAAAATTGTATAAGCATTTGTTGGACATGTTTCTAGAATTGACAAGTGTAAACTATTTTTGAAAAGTGTAACTTTAATCATCACCAGACCATCCTTAATTACTGATTGTGTAAGTTCGCTTTTATCAGGGACAACGGTAAGATTTCCGCAATGACTTAGCATAAACAACGAAAAAGAAATATTTGACAGGTGTGAGCAATAGTGTGCTCAACTATGCGTGTTTGTGGCTTTGCTCTGTGTGTGTGGAGTCCAGGCATGTATGTCATCACATCAGAAACTAAGTCGAGCAAATAACAGTAGACAAAACCCTGTTAGTTATTTATTTCTATTTCAAAATATTAAATGGTGAAATTAATCAAACTCACATATTTTGTTAGACCATAAGTACTGCAAGAGTCTCCAACAATAGCAACAGAAAGGTAACGGGGGCAGAATCACAGTATTAACTTACCAGTTGATTGCACTGTTATACCAGTTGGAATATGTTGTATGTGTACAGAAGAACTCTTGCCCGGCTTTCCTGAAGATCGTGTGAAGTAGACTAGCAGGTCCTCGTCATCAATTGATAGTTCAGGTGATGATTCAAGGAATAAAGGAATCACATCCACAACAGCCGAGCTAGCCTATATCAGATCAGCAGTAATGATCGATGTAACATAAATTTTGGGCTTTTGTAAAAAGTTTAGTGTCACATAACATTTGATATTGGATAATAAGATGAAAATCCTTTCCAGAATTTTTGAATTACAGAGCTATAGACAAGGAAATCGAAACTCCCAACACCAAAATATAAGGAATTAGGGTCTGTTAGATTCTCTTGTTTTTGAATATAGGACGGGAAGTAAAGAAACACTACTTACTTCTGAGGGACAGAGGCGCAAAATTTTACAACTGAACACATTACTTGAAGAAGCTGAGCATAGAAATGAGAACCAAACTCACTAGGCAAAATGATCTTCACACGCATGTTTAGCTAAGCTGAAAAGAGTTACAAGTAAATAAATAGGTTATATAATAATTAATATTTTATTTCTGTAGGTCAAGTTTGGAAATAAGTAGGAAATAGTTTTAACGTAACCTCTAGCTTGCTGTCCAAGTAAGTAACAGTTTTTTTAGTTATAAATAAAAAGAAAAACAATAGAAAATTGTCTAGATACTTTCAGTAACATAAATTTATGCACAAGCAAGATTGCTGATACGTTACAGTTCATTAGGCCAAGGGTAGTTTGGAGATTGTGAAGAAGTGGGTACTAACTCACTATAGATAGAAGATGGTATCAGGGTCCATTAGGCAGATATTGGTAGAATGGGGGAAACCCTTTGAGAGAGAGATAAGCCTCTCGAATGCTTATCAATCCTGTTCTAGTTCCTTGTGATTTCAGTATTTCAACCATCAAATACATACAAAAATTCAGCAACTATTCAGGTTTCTATCACTTGCCAAATATATACCATTTTCTATAGTTCCTATGAAACCAAATTTAGGAAATAGGAATGTCGTAAGTTCTCAAACCAAGAAATCCTTGTCTATAACTTGTGGAAACTCCACATGCAAATCAATGCACAATAATCAATATCATGATATTTTCCTTATCATCAACATCAACATATGTACAAGTTGGCAAATTGGGAGATCAATGTTCATATTTTGATTGTGCATCTTATTATTATTGAGGACATTTACACCATACGAAACCCTTAATGTAACTAAGAAACACTAATTTTTCCCGATAATACCTTTCTTCTAACTTTTTGATAACCACAAAGTCAAAGCCTAATCCAACAGCCTGTTTCTATAAGGAATTATCCCTACTTCACAAGAAAAAGTTTTTCTTTTAATACACGATTTTATAGATCATTCTCTGAGTGCAACCAGCCAACAGTGGTAAGGGTACTACTATTCATTAGATGAACCCAGAAATTCCAACTCGTCATTATTTGTATAATCTTTATCAGCTCTTACAATAGATGTAGAGAATGGACAAACAAAATCACAAAATTTGAACTAGGATTTGTTGTTGTGTTATATCACACATAAGGAGTAGATAACTGAAAATGATCAATTAAAACACGAGTCTGTTCTTTAGAAATTAATTGATAGTGCAATAATGAGCATAATGAGGAAATTTCTCATCATTATATAATAGGAACAGAAATTTTTATACCCCGGGGCATATAGATTCACTCTGATGACTTCTAAAAATTCGGTGAACACCTCTTTCCCCATGTAGATAGCCATAAGCAAATTTGGATTCAAGTTCAATTGTTGCTGACTTGATACCTCCACTGTTTGCAGGACACCTCTCAACTATCCTCACTGCATGACCTTGCTTTCCAGCCCATTTCATGTACATTTGAGTAAGTTGTTCTGCCCATGTCTAAATAAAATTTACATGAACGCCGTTGTTGAGAGGAGTTAGTAACCCAACCCAAAAGAAGGGGAAAAAAGATGAAACACAGATGGCCGCTAATCAACTAAAAATCCATCTTTTACCAAAATATCTATTTACAAATATGTATTATACATTAATCTAGGAATTTGTTCCAGAAGTTGATACACATCAGTGTTTAAGAAGCCGATTCATGTGGCTAACCATCCTAAAAGTCTCTGGAGGTTTTTGCAACACAAAGTAAATGAATGAATGAAAAAGAATTGTCATACGACAATCAAACAAGTTTTATCCAACGGAAAAAAGCAATAGGTGTGTAGAACTAATTAACAACATTAGCCAAAAAGAGGCAAAAAAAAAAAAAAAAAAAAAAAAAAAGGCAACAAGATCAAAAACAGTGATGAAGCCATACAGCCAGAGTAGCAAAGAAAAAAGGAACTATGCATTAACAAAAAGTGAATTGTAGTCAAACATCGACCACGTAAAAAAGCTTAATGAAAGAACTAATCATGGATGTGCTAGAAACTATTTAGGTAATGCTAAAGGATAACACTAATCTTGAACCTGGTGAAAACATTATTAACTGACAAACAAATCAATAAAGGTTTTGCTTAAGCATAATTGCGTATGGCTATGGAGTAAAACTTAATGAAGTCAGGGTTAATAGAAAATTAGAGAATGCAGAATAGCCAATATCTTTTGAAAATTCAAGTAGTCCCTGAATGAGTTCTAAACAGAATCCAATTATAAGTGCAATGACTCTATAGAAAAAGCATAAAAGTTTCTCAACCCACATACCTCTGAGTAAATGTCTCCACATCTAGATTCCACTATCAGGCATGCTCCCTCTACATCATATGGCTCTTTAAGAAACTTGGACAGCTCATACTTGTCCAAAAACTTGTTTACATCCACAGATGCAAAATATGCTTGCATGAAAAGCTCATAATTTACATTTTCCATCTCGGCAACTTCTGTGATAAGTTTAGCTTCCTCAACCTACAGTAGATTATAAAAGTCTTCCAGTTTACACTACTGTAATCCAATAGACATAGGCAAGTACTTGCATGAACAGCGCACTAAATTACCTACCTTATATTTGAGGTCTTTAAGGGCATCAACCACCTTGGCACTATCAGCTAGTTTGATGAGTGTCTCATTAGACTTCCCCACGTCATCCCACAAGTCATTATCACGAATAGTTTCTTTCTGCTTGACATGTCTTGCTTCCTCGTGTTCCAAGGCTGTTGGTGCTAACATCTCGGCACGGAGAATTGAGTCTTCTATTCTTTTTCTCAATGAAAACATACCTAAAAGAAACCACACCATTATCAATCCATGTGGCTAACAGACTACTGTATGTATCAAAAAAGACAAATTTTGAAGAGACACCCATCTGAAAGTCGTGGAAGCCTAAGATTTTCTCTCCATTGTTTGAAGAATTTACAAAGAACGGGCAACCCTTATTTCAACCATTTGAGTTCATAACTTTTTTATGTGTAATGAAAAGAATTGGTAACACAATGGACAATTGGTCAAGATCCTGTTTTCTAACTTATCAAATCACTTTTAAATCAATGGCACTAATTGGGCCACTTAATTTCTGTGTCACATATTACATCATTAAAGTGTGGCCACTTAGAATTTTCCAACTTGAAAATAAACTTCTAAACCATCAATGAACATCATGTGGTTGCCTTGTCTTCTACAGTTGATTTATTCCCCAAGAAGCCAATACTTGAGAGGCCTGGCGTCCTCAAACTAACCCAATTTTCTTAGGCTTTTCAATTTATGTTGTCACTTCTCGTCACAGACAATTTGAGTATTGTTCATAATGGCCAGATATAGAATATGTACTACCCTTAATTAATAATCCAGCTAGTTTCAAGAGCTATCTGCAGCTATTACTCACCTTCTATGCACACTGTAGGACCCAAAGAGTATCCACCACACTCCTCTCTAAAAAAATTATAAACTACCCCTTAAACATTTTGTTAATAATTTTTTGAAAATAAATATCCAATAAACAAAACAAAATAGAAGTATATGATGAGAAGGTCATGGTAGAAATCAAATAAGCACAGAAGCAATGTTTTATGATTCCCCTGAGGTCCTAGTCAGTCCAAATTAAGATTTTAGTGTTGGAAACCTCCCCAACACAAGAAAAGAAGTACCAATAAGACGTCCGATAATACAAATCCTACCGAGCATAAAGTATTTTCACATAATACTGAAGTTCCAACAGTACTCAGTTTATCAGTTTCAAATGTGGTTAATAAACTCGACTTTCAGGAAAAAGGGTAAGAGAATTATGCATCAAAATAGAAATAAATTGAAAAGAAAAGATGTGAGTGCAATATGGCTCCAAAACCTGGAAGCACTTGATAAAAGTAGAATGAATAAAATCTCCTTCACTAAACTGAACAAAAACATCAAACTAAGATACTATTGAATACACATAAAATGCGCACTAGCATTGACCTGCATTTGCATATACAGATATATATATATATATATATATATATATATAAATAGAGAGAGAGAGAGAGAGAGACCGAGTTCTTTGTAGAACTTGCTGTTCTTCTTTCAGTCCAATGATTGGTGAGAAGCTCCCATAAATCTCGAACTGAATCTTCTAATTGCAGCAGCTGTAACAACAGGGGATCTCCATTCAAACGGAAAACTAAACGAAGCAGTGGAAGAAATAGCAGTAGAAGGCGGTACACACCAACATTCTGCCGCCATTTCCGGCTACCTTCTGAAATTCCGGCCGCCCTGAAATGCCGATTATCAATTCTTTGGGGCAGTTGGAGTCGAAGTTTGGAAGGGGCGACGGACCCGTCGAGTGCAATAAGTGAAGGAAATATTATGAAATAGAGAAAATTCCAGGGGTTGTCTTGAATTATGAAAAAGTAGTCATATAATC
>CAVNYN010202209.1:0-20448 GCA_963692815.1 Nyctanthes arbor-tristis
CCCCCCCCCCCCCCCCCCCCCCCCCCCCCCCCCCCCCCCCCCCCCCCCCCCCCCCCCCCCCCCCCCCCCCCCCCCCCCCCCCCCCACTCGGTCAATTAACAACAATTCACATGTAGAATCAGTGTCCTATTTAAAGTTAGGTCTCTTGGACACACGTGTAAGCTTCTAATTAGAAAATAATGGAGCATGATCCTTCAAAATAATAGAATTTTGTTGGTTAAACACCTCCCTTACATTGTTATAATAATAGAAAAAAATAATGTGCTTAGTGCCAGTTAAAGACATGTTATTGTATAGCGCTTAATTAAACATTTAAACTAATCTTTTTTTTTTTTTTTGCAAAATTAATGTAATCATTTTTAATATCATTTAGTAATATTCTTAAAAATAGGGCTAGTTGCTAGTGTAATAGAAATTAGCACTAGAATATTTTCCCCTCACTTGCAATGAGAACCAACTAACTTATTGTCAAGATGACACTTAATCTTTGCAATTAGTGTGTTTTTTGTCCTTCACCTATTCAATTTGAGAGTATGACCTTCAAATTTTAACTCTTTGATGTTATCTCTCCTGTTTAAAGTAGCGAAACGGCTCCATGTTTATTCCGTCGCAATTAACCAAAAAAGAAAGATGATAGCTGCTAACGTAACATCCTATGCTCCATATGTTGTATTAAATTAAAGTCAAAACTCCATATTTATTGCATCGCAAGCACTATTCCCAGCACTTGAGCATCTCCCAATGTCACGGTACATGTTGCAAAGAATATTGACGTTACTTTTAATTAATTCTTCAATACAACAATGTTTACATTGTATATTTGACAAATTATTATTAAATATTTTAAAACAAGAAAGTGAAACAAAATATTTTTCTTGGAAAACAAATTTCAATGCCCTTTCCACATCAAATATAAATGTTTTCAAATCAAACAAGCACAAACTAGTTCTTCTTAATTTCTCTTTTCTCCTAAATTTAAATGTTATAATTGGGGATTTAATTCTATTGATTCCTTATCAGAAATTTGAATGTTATAATTGAAGATCTAAATATATTATTCCTTATTTGATGCAATTCAATTTCAAATCTCTATATTCAATACCTATCTAATCTGCAACACATGATAGATTCCATACCTATTTAATCTTTCACCTCATTTTATATTTTGCATTAATAGTTCTCATGATAATTTCAAAATTTTATTTTAATTTTATGTTACCCTCATTATTTTTTCCACTTTGATAATAAATATTGTTTATTTTATCAATAAATTATACCTTTGGATTTTGTATTGATATGTCACTATCGTATTTCAATATTTCATATAATTTTGTAAATTAATTAGAGTCATGCTATTTGAACATGGCTAATTATATCTGCACCACTCTTTTTACTAATTACACTACAATTTTATTTCCCTAGTCTTTGTTCCTTATAACATTTATGCCCTTAAAAGTTTTTGATATATTTTCTCTCGAATCTTTGATTTAATTATCCTCTGGTATTCTTAATTATTGGATATATTTAAAAATTTTGATTTGTATACTAGAAAATCGTATGAAAATACGTAGTTGTATATTATTAGGTATTACTTTTTTGTTTATTTAAAAATTTGAGGCAGTTCCTACAATGAGAATTTAGAAATCGAGATATGGTTCGAGACAAAATATCATAAAAATGAAATGTTAAAAAATAAAGATATGATAGAAGTGAGTTAATGATGTACGTGTAAAGATTTAAAAATATAAAGGATGTTGAGTACAATTAAATTATAGTGTGATTAGTAAAAGATGTAGTGTCAATATAACCACCCTTTGAACATATAGGTAGACAAAAACTATAATAAAATGGAGTTTAAATTACCTTATTAACCCTACATAATTCAATAGGGTTCAAGACCATTTTAAGGTTAATAAGGTAATTTAGACCTCTTTTGTTATAATTTTTGTTTATATGTGTGTTCAAATAGATTAATTCTTTTAATTAATTTTGTATAATCATATTGACTATGTGTTATGATTAGTATTTATTTAGTACTAAAAAGTAAAGCAAATTATTATCCCCTCACAAAAAAAAGGCAAATTAATTTTACACATATGTTGATTGATTTCAAAACTTTAAAGATCAAAGAAAATATTTTCAAACTTTATTGTGGTATATCATATTAAGTGATTAAAATTGTATACAAACTTCGTATATAAATCTATTTTATTGATTTTAAAGTAGTAAAATTCAATTTAAAAAATCTTATTATAGTTGTATTTTATAATTTTTTTCAATGAGATTATATTTGATTACTCATTCAAAATTTATATTTAATATTAAATGCAATGGGTAAGATACTAGTATTAAAAAAATGAAAGCAAAACTAAATGACAGCCAGAATATTAATAAGCAATAATTAATTTTCAACTTCACAAGGGAATTTTTCCACCTCAATTTTGTATGATTTCATCATCCATGCCACTGGAAGTAATTAAGAAAGTCTATCAGGAAACCATCCCTAAACAAAAACATATAATGATAAAAAAAAGCCACCAAATAAATTGCAGATGTTAGAGCATTTCTAGTATTACTGGCAAAAAAAGGGGGAAAAAGTAAAGGAAAACAAATGTAGGATAAATGTGTAGCTAAATTGAACCCTCCACACCCCCTCCCAAAAAAAGGATTTTTTGGCCAATACCATTCAGGTTTTAGTCCCCATTGCAAATGCTCCTATTTTATTTTTAGAAAAAAGGGGGCCTTTTTTCCAAGACGAAAAAGGCAAGTCAGGATATCAATATATCTTGAATTCCCTCAAACTTTGTAAAACAATACATTTGAGTATAAACTATAATTGATATTATATTATCCCAATTTCCTATTCATAATTCAAATTTGATTAAAATATTTACAAATATTTTCCCATAGTCTCAAAAAGTCATACTGAAAATATAAATTCAAATTTGAATCATATTGAAAAAAATATATATCTTATTGAAAATGGTAAGCAGTATTCAAATCAGTCTTCCCCTTCATAACTGAAGCATCCGTAGTTAGGCCCATATATCCAATAATTAGAGCTCCTGATGGAGTTCATAGCTGAAAGAAATAAACCCCTGAATAGCAGTCAGAAGACATTAGCGTTAATTTCCAACTTCACAAGGGAAATTTTCCCCTCAAAATTGTATAATTCATCATTCGTGTGCCAGAAAGTAAGTAAAAAAATAATATTATATATATATATATTCTTCATTTGGAAATCATTTAGGAAACCCAATCGTGTTAAAAAAATGTAGTAATAAAGAAACCCCATATAAAAATACAGAGAGTATGATACTTATTTGTCTGGATGAACAAGGGCAAGTCAGAATATCAATAAGCCTTGTTACTTGAATTCAAAGAAGTTTTCACCTCTCTTACATCTAATTGTATCATCATCCTTGACACCAACAATCTTTGCCAGACAACCAGAAAAATTATCTAACAGTAAAAAATAAAATTACTGAAAATGGCAAGCAGTATTCAAATGAGTGTCTCCCATCTTAAGCAGAGGCATATGTAGTTCAATTTTGTATCCATAAATCCAATAATTAGAGCTCCAGATGGAGTTCGTAACTGAAAGGAATTAGAGATCCAAAACAAATAAGATGCCTCGTAAAAATCAAAATGAGATGGGACGAGATAAAGTCTCCCAAAGGGAAGACCCTTAAGGGAAACCCATAGAACACACACTCAAACGCACATATATAAACACAAAAATGCATATAACTATGCGTCAGTACGTTTAAAATTGATATAGCGCGGCTATGACTCAAAACGCTTCCATGGATGACAGTGAAAGGCGATCTTAAGGACTGCACAATAAATATAATTGAAGAGTCAAAACTCTGATAAGAAACAGAGGAAGAATTTGTTTTATCAAAAAAGAGCTCGACAGCACTCGTCTACAGATTTAGAAACCCTAATTTGGAATGAAGGAATCGAGGAGAAGATGGGTACCTTTATCGTTTAGGTTTCAAGTCGCTTGTGGGTTGAGCCATAAGAACTTGAATTGGGTCTACTTTGTTGGGCCACGGCCTGGACCTATTCCATTGTTGCTAGATTATTATGGGGAAATTTACACTTATTGTCCTTTCGCAAGTCATCTCGAAAGTTTTGTAACAAAATTTTTCTCCACGTGTGACGTGCATAAAAACTAGTTGTGAAAAATAGGAGACTTTATTGTGGAAAATGAAATATATCTAGTTGTACTCTTTTAAAGTGTTGAGCATCTTAAATACAAGTTCTCCTATAATAATTATTTATGTTATAGTTAGTTATTAGGAAAACTAAAAGGGTTTTTTTTTTTTTTTGGTTGGGGGACCCGGGGTAGGGTTGTTTGAACTATTAACGGGTTTGTTCTTTGTATGCACTTAGAATTCTAGTTTTTTTCTATAAAAAGATATTATTGTTTTTGTTTGAAAGATGTAGTGGAAATGTACAAAGGGATTATGGAAAATTGTGAAAATGTAGCAATATGTGGTTGGTGTAAGTTTAAGTGGGTGTTTGATTTTCTTTTTCAAAACACATTATAATTTCACTTACTACTGATATGACAAATGTTTATTTATAACCACAAATATCAAACTTTCATTAAATATACACCACGCATTTCATCTCATTATAATATCTCATTATAATTCAATTACAATAATAAAAATCAAACAGCTGCTAAATTGTTAAATTTTTTATAGTGAAAAAATAAATTGTAGACAATGAGACTTATGAGTACAAGAAATCTACTTCATGCCATCAAATTATTATAGAGGTCTTAGCAACTTTGGACTTTGTAATTTGGACTTATGGGAAAAGGCATTTTCTTATAAAGGTTTTAGTTTTTCATTTTTTTTTTTAAGTTAGATAATTTCATAAGTATTCTTCTTTGAAGATAAGTTATATGGTTGTAACGATTGCAAAAAAAAATAAAAAAAAATTATGCGGTTGTAACCAAACGTACCTTTAGCGTAATTGTGTTTATTATTCTTCTAATTTTGAGCCATGACTAAAAATCAATGAGGAAAGAAAAACATGACATGCCCCATGTTTTTCTCAACAACTATGTCATTGGTTGGTTGACAAATTTTCTGTGTCAGAAAATCAGTAATAATTTATTCAAAATAAGATACCTAAAGGAAACCTACGGAAATGCCAAATGGGGAGAAAAAAATTATATAAGGCAATAAAGAAGGCACTACACTACGTACATAAAAGAACTCTACTTGTGCTGATAATATGTAGTCTCGGCTTCTCGCTGTGCTACCAATATAGGTTGATAACTTCATTTTTTTTCTTTAACCATTTTTTTTTTTTTGCTTTTTGCTTTTCTTTTCTTTTAAGAACTAGATTAATTTTAGAATCGTCTAAACTAATATCACAAGAGATTTTATTTTGCCAATGCATGCATGTTATTATGCATGCATGAAATACGTGGCACACATCCAGTTTCAGACTACATGTGTAAAGTGCTTGTAGTTTAGATATTTGACACATAAACGTAGATATAATAACATATATGCGTATAGACAAAATAAAATTTCACCACTTATAATTTATAAATAACTTGGCTTTGCTCTTTACCATTTTTTTTTGGGGGCCAAAAAAACAATTTGTTTCTTATTTATTGTATATGTTTTCTTTTTCTTTTTTGTTTTTGGGATACCAAGGGGAAATAGAGGATTGGGATGGATTTGGTTCAAACTTCAAGCATAAGCTTTTTACTCGAAAACTTGAACATCTAACCACAGTAACACAATTTAAGCTACTTTTTAAAATAATATTTATTATACATGCATTTTCCAAGAGAAGAATAGCATGGAAAAGGATTATAATGAAGAGTCCGTGGAAAAAATTTGAAAAAGAAGAAAAACTATGCATGTACGGATAGAAATTGACTTGACTCCAAAAATATCTTCTCCATAACCGAAAAAAAGAAAACGGAGTTCTGCCTGTTAGTGTTATTTTTTTTCAAAAGTTTGGAATGAATGAACACTTGTATGAGTCATTTCCGTCTCTTGTGTTGTCTCGCCAATAAATTTTTGACACCTCATATTGATTATACACATCACATTTTTTCAAATAATTCATAAAATAATATTGTGACGAAGGCCATCATATATATTCCTCTTTGAAGAAGCGGAAAAAATGCTGCTATAATCTATTCTAAATCTCTCATAAATTTCTTCAGATTAATAATTCTCATTGACAACAACAGTGTAATTATAGATGAGAAGCGATTTTTGATGCTTTTTATTTATTTATTTATTTTTATTTTTTTTACATAAGGTGATTTATAATGCTTTGTATGCTAGAAATTACACAAATGTAGGTGCATTTTTTTGAAGGAAAATAGCAGGGATGAATGGAGAAATTCGTATGTTGTAAGTCTTGAAGACCAACGGAGGAGAAAATATGGTGGAAGATGAAAGGGTGCAGAAAACTTGAAATGTTTTTTTATCAATATACATTGAAAAGGTGAAAACGCTGTGAGAACGTGTGGACGGAATATTATTTTTATAAATTATTTGAGAAAATGTGATGTGTGTTGAAAATTTATTGGTGGGATTGTGGAGGGGGGACTGAAATTGGAGACGGCAGATCTTGGTTTCATGAGTGGTAACCAGTTATTACTGGTATAGCATAATTCATTTAAATAAACTTATCACTTAATGTGGTTTAAAGATGGTGATTACTTTTCAGGAATTGAAAAGCTAAAACCATGCATGCGCGGATGGAAATTGACTTGGACTAATGTTTTCTTATTAACTAGAAAACTAGGGTCAGTATGGTAAATTACTATAATTACTGAATTTGGACACGTCTGCGCACTTGGGTCAGCAGTCCTCGGTCAACTCATATTATAGTTAATAATGTTATTCAACACCACCACATTTCACCATTAATAATTATCATTTTATGATATAGTGGCATCAGTGAAAGTCAAATAAAATATATAGAAAATTTTCAAAAACCTCTCAAAGTTTTATAATAAAACATCTCACCTTACGTGGTGTGTATTGATACACACCATGTGTATTTCACACAAGCCGCGTGTATTTTAAATACACGTGACGTACATTCATACACATAAAATGGAGCCTACAGGTTATGAAAGGGACTCTAAAATATATTGCTACTTTTATTCTATAAAAATATTCTTGTTTTCCTTTTTCAATCGTCAAACGAGATCGGCTATTAAAAAAATGTATTTGAAATCTTAATTTTCTTTACAACACTATTTTAATTTTTTTTCTTTATACCACTATTTGCCATGTACTCTCAACAAAATACACATACACCTACTAAAGTGAAATATTTGAACTTTTCTTAAACCTTTTGAAAATACAAACTTGTTTGTATAAGACAAAGTAGTATAGTACAGTGGCGGAGACATGAATTTTTATTTAGCGGGGCAAAAATTAAGTAACAAAAAATAATGTTTATTTTAATTAAAGTATTTCGAACAATGTCAATTATAAACTAAATCTCGCCTTTACAGTGAATAACATTATTTGCAAAATAAATATCTCCGACATCGTAAATAAAATCATTTACATTAATAAGTCATAGAATTTTGACAATCCTAGGAAAATGCGTATACAATTAGTTAACATTTTACAAATTTTCTTGTTTTGTATGGACTAGTAGACCTTTAAGATAAGAACTAAATTTTATTTTTCTAGTTCAAAATCCATAAATAAAATTTTCAAAAGGAAAAAAAAGGACCAAAAAGAAAAGAAGGAAAGAAAGAAAGAAAGAAAAAAGGAGAAATTTCCAAACTTTGGGGAGGCAATTGCCCCCCTTTGCCCAAATGTGGCTCCACCACTGGTATAATATTATGTGATTCGATTATTACCTAAACATAACTCATTACAATTATTATTACCTTTTAAAATTTTGGAATTGTGGCGGTTGGAAGCATGCCACGTGTCCTTGACAAGGCGCAAGGTACTCTATATGTCAAACATAATTGTAATTATAATTGGTTGTCAAACCAACTTAATACGTCTTTCAAAAATTCACACATTATTAATTGACATTGGAAAACAAACATTATTTTTTTCCACGATTAGTGGCAATTAAATTAGAGTTGACTGTCATCAATCATCATGTGTGAATAAATATGTACCATCATTCTTTGTCCACAAACTTAAAATTCAAATCCGCGGGAATTTGGAAGATGCAAACTTTCCATGCAAATGTAATAGCCGTGACTTCCAAATAATTTTGCAGATGAAAAGTGAGCCAACGTCTATTTGACTTCAAGACGCATCAAACGCTTGTACATTTCGGGAGCATGCATGTCACTCAGTCAAGTAGGTAAGGTGCGTCTCCACTCTCCACCGGTCGAGCATAAATTGACAAAACTGTAATTCACAAGAAATTTGAGTTAACTCACGAATTTGTATTTAATTTAATGAATAATGATGAAGGCTAAAGACATAAAAAGGAGCTTAAGGGCTTGTTTGATACAACAAAATGGAAAAGTGGTAATATTTGATAATTTTCAAAGAAAATATTTTACTTAGAGGGTGAGAATTGTTATTCATAGATAATGTTAGATATACTTAACTCGTATATCACCCGTGCGATGCACTGAAAGAACAACGTTAAAAAATATAACAACAGAAATTTGAAAAATAAATGGGAAACATTTGTACATTAGTTGAAAATATAAAAGATAAATTTATATCAACAGAAACAATTATACCACTAAACTCATTAATGGAGATCTTTTCTTACATTCAATGTGACCAATCAACTTACATGGTATGAGTATATGTCCTTATTTATTAAAAATAGCACTCGATCGTAATATTGTGTTAGTCAAAATTTCCCTAAAAAAGCTATTGACATTCAAGTAAAGATCATTGAGGCTAACTAAGTTCATGATAGTCCTCTAAAGTTATAGTGCAAGTACAAACTTCTCAAATATTTAACTCTACTAACCACTGTTGATAAAATTTCAGCGAGCCCTTCTCCTTGCAATGAAATAAGCCATCTAACATTTCTCATTACATGCATTTTCCGCAAATTTACAATGTGTTTAATTGCATTTGTTTTTCATAAAAAATATCAAAGTCATGGGAAAAAATTCAATCTTTATGGGTTTCTTTGGGAAATGGGAAATGGAATTTTAAATTCTATGGTAGGGGAAAACATAGGAAAATAGATAAAATATGACATCATCAGTTAGCTTACAGCACCAGTCAAAAGCCGAAAATATTGTAGAAACAATACTTGAGTTAGATACATATAGATAGATTTTAAGTTAATGAGAATTTGGGGTATTATTGTCTATTTAAGTAAAAATACTAGATTATATGTGAGGTTGAAAACGTCAAATTTAAAAAGTTAGGGTTATATTGCACACTAATATGAAATGTCAGGTTAAATTGAGTAAATTAGTCATTTCAAAATAAAAAAGAATACATTAATGAAAAACAAAATATGACATTAGCCATGACGTAAGCGATTTTAGCGGGAAAACTTGTTTAAACTACTCTTGATTTAGATATATAGATATAGATTGTGTCATGGAATTTTGATGTGGTTTCCATTTTTCTGTCAAATACACAGAGATCGATTTTTTCCATGTATTTGACATCCGCTATAGAAAATAATTCGAGGAAAAACCATGTATACCAATACATATGAATAAATACAAAATGTTGCGGTATGTCTCTTTAAAAAAGAAGTAAATAAAAATTCTCTAGATATGAATAAGGACTAAATTTTCTTTCCCAATTCTATTGTATATTCCGTAGATAGGTGTGTTTTTGTTTCTCACATTTCCAATGTTCAAAGTCAAAGGTCATGGTTTGAAAGAAAGAGAAAGACACAATTTTTTTGGTGAGCCGATGTGTTTCCTATTTTTTCTCTAATTTTTAATCTCTTTTAATTGTTTTTCTATCATTTACTCCATTTCATCATCACTTTTTCTTCATCGTATCACGTGTCAAGTCTAAAATCACACATTTATCCCCACCTTCTCTACTACTATTTTATCATTATTTTTTAATTTCTTTCTATGTCTCGCATCTTTTTTCAGTTTTCCCTCTTTTTTTTCCGACACATCTTTCAATTCATCTTCAATTAAAATAATCTACTTCTTTCTGATGACGTCACTAGTGAAATTATATATTTTTTTCCTAAATTATCTATGTCATTACTTCTTTCTTATCTTTTCATAATGATCTTTTTCTAAACTACACCTTCTTTATCTTTTCATACTTATTTTTCCTAAATTATATCTTTTGCAATCAAATAAATCTGAGTTCTTGGGGTTTTGGGTGATTTAGGGGTTATTCAAATTTGGGTTTTATTTGATATTGTTTGAATTTTTGCTGATTTCTAACTTTGTGCCATCATGTCTCTTCTCAATAGTTACTTGATATTAAATTTGTTAATAACTACTTAATGATAATTTTGATAGCAACAATCAACTTTTGTTTTATCCAAAATGAATATGCTTATTGTGCTACTTCTTAATTTTGTATTGGCAATTGAGTTATTCCAAAAATCTGAACTTACTATATTTGTACTCTTCTTATCTTTCTAATGAATTGTATATATTCAATAACAAAAAGGACCTCTATGAGGTTCCACCAAAATTTTTTATTTTTTATTTTATTTTTTTGGGAAAATTGAGGTTCCATCAAATTATTTTTAATTTTTGGCATTAAATGTATGAGTACAATAGATTGATGGATTTTGAATTTAACAATATTGAATAATACTCATTTCTTGAAATAAAATGTTATTTTCTTTGTGATAAATTGTCAAAATTTTACAATATCCGATCTGGACTCTAAATACACAAACTAACAGCTCTTAATTATAATTTTAGTTATCACAAACATTCTCTAAGATAAATTAAAAGAAATGAATCATGCAGTGACAAATGATCGCGGATAAAAATGAAAGTTTAAAATGAAAGTTTAATATAAACTTATGCTAACATTTCATATCCTCCTAAAATAGTTACATGACCTGCATTTCCTTGCAGTCACTACACAAATGTTGAAATTTTTGCATCTCACGAGTTTCCTTTTCAGGATTATGCTGCGCGTTAAATAGTTGATCGATGCATATATAGACGGACATGCATGCATAAACACATACTTTGCATTTGAGTTGAGATTCCTTGTATATTTTTATTTCATAAGTGAACTCTTTTTTTCATGTCCCATAGGGATAATTAATTTACGATTCTTGGTTTTCCCACTTTAGATGTGCAATAGAAAAGATAATAGTAGAGAATAGAGGTGATTACGTGGCACGAAAATAATGTTGAAACAGTTAATTTGGTTTAACTATGGCATTAATTCTATGGCAAAAAAGACAGTTTCCTTCATTTTTAAGGTCATTGCTGAAACAAAATAGCCAGCAACGGGTGAATTCATTGCAATGAGATGATTTATTTGTTAGGCTATAGATGCTGTCGTTTGGGGGAGTAAAATGATAGGCATTGATTTGTGATGTTTACATCCCCTAAATGTATTATTAATTGTGTGATATAATGTTTAAAAGTTCACATTTACGTTTAGTTGGGTAAATTGTAGGTTAAAATCTAAGTGGAAGTCAAGATGGACGAATTTGGATTACAAATTATGAAGTTTGGGAACTAAAATGAGGACAATGAAAAGAAAGGTACAAAAAGAAGTGTTCAAATCGATAGGAGCCGCGTGTCTCAAAGAATTTTGGGCCACAAAATTGTAATACATATGATTTGTACGGGAGTAAAATATATCATTGGAAATCTTATCGAGTCAGGAGTCCAATGCAACTTTCAGATCTCAATTCTGAGTTTCCTACTAAAAGTTATGGACGTTGGAACACAAGCTGCCAGTAGAACGCGACCTCATGCGGCTGCATAGAGCTTGTATGCGGCCGCACCGTGTCCAGAAGTTCTACAGAATCAACACAAAGAGCCATGCGGCCGCATGTTAATCTTGTGCGGCCTTATGGACCCTACGAGCGCCAATTTTGGATTTTTGTCCTAATTTCCTTAGAACTCTTTTTATGCTTTAATTTGTACACGATTTTTAGACCTTATAAAAGGGCGTCTTACCTAGTCTTAAAGAGGAGAGACATAATACAGAAAACACTATAAAAATAGGGAGAAAAACACAAGACTTTTGGAGGCTTGGGGATCAAGTTCGAGATTCAAGAAGGAGAAAATTGGTGCAAGATTTCTTCATCTTATTCAAGATCTAACTACACGGGTTATGCACTTTATTTTATTTGTATTTTTCATTCATGGTGTGTAATTAATTTTAAGTTAGGACGAACGATGTAACCTAGTTGAGACCATGATCATGTTTTTCATGCTTAATTTATGTAATTAATTCTTATGTTAAATTCTTATTGGTATATTGTTTTGTCTTCATCTATGTGGCCAATGGATGAATGAGTCTATAGACTTTTGTTGAACTCGAGAGAGGAATATTTAAGTTAGCTTATGCAATAACAATCATTAATTTAGACAAGACAAAGAGATTTGCTTATAGTTAGTGCGATCACGTAGAGTGAACTTCGGGGACGCTTATATGAATCTCTTGTTGATTAATGCACTTAAGAGGGTAGTTAACGCGCTCACTTAGAGATAGGTGAGTGGGCCTAATTTTGTAGGATTAACTAGTTTTTAAGAGGAGTAGCTAGTTAATTTCGTGAGATTAGATCGGTAACATGGATTACTTGTCCCTAGACTAGGTAGTCCAACGATGGTGAAGTCGTGAGTCCTGACATATATCCATTATATCCTCTAAAGCATTGTATATATTTTATTTTCTTAATTTTATTGACGTGTGCTCTTCCGATCTTTCCAAAACACAAAATATTTGATCATTCAAATAAAGTTGGAACTAATAATTTCGATACTCAATCCGATCCTCGTGAGAACGATAACTCAGAGTCATTGTCCACTGTATTACTTGTTCAACCCGTATACTTGCGGATTCCACAAACACATTTTACATGAACATAAAACAAATGAGTGTAAAACACAATGGGTTTTAGTTGGATTGAACAGAATAACATCACTCATATGTTTAAAATTTTTTAATTGTTCTTTTATAAATTACTAATTTTTAATGTACATTTAATAGAGACTAACTATTTTAATTTAATAAGAGTTAATTTCACAAAAGGTCCCAACATTTGAGTTAAGAATCGACTGGGTTTCCAACTTTTTTTTCGTTCTCTTGGGTCCTTCACATTTCATAAATTCGCACAACAGATCCTTTTTGCTATTATTCTGTCAATTTTTTTAAAAAAATAACAGTTATACCCTTAGCTTTTTAATTTTAAAAACAATATATTTAAAAATAAAAAAATCTTAAAAAAAAAAAGAAAAAACCTATCCCCATCCCACTCTCCCCCAACAATTGCTGCCAGAAATGGTAGCAGCGCTGCTATTTTCTGGCTGTGCTGCCATATCCAGCAAAAAATACGGGGGCGAACCCCCGCTAAATGGCAGAAAAAATGCTGCCAGCATATTTGGGCGGTGATTTTGGCTGTCGATAATGGCGGCAGTTTCCGATAGCAATTGTTGGGCAGAAGGGAGGGGTGTGGGTGGGTTTTTTCTTCTTTTTTTTTTTTAATTTTTTATTATTTTTAAATATTTTATTTTTAAAATTAAAAAGCTTATGGTATTACCGTCTTTTAAAAAAAAAAATTTGATGAAATAGTGGCAAAAAAGACCTGTCGTGTGAAATTATGAAAGGTTAAGGACACAAGAGAGTAAAAAGAGGTTGTGGACCTAGTCAATTCTTAACTCAATAGTTGTAGACCTTTTGTGAAATTAAACCTTCTAGTAGTAGTAATAATAATTAAAAAAAAAAACATTGCATCTTATTTGCACTTGGTGTTCTTACACTTCTAGGTTTGTTATATTTACATCTACAATTTTTTCTATATATATATATACACACACACACACCCGCATTTGTAGGCTAAATGTATATCATATATGAAAGTAGACACAATAACATGCCAGCGTGCAGGAAAAATAAAATTTCTGCTTTTTCAACATCATTAATTATACTTTCTTACATATTGTGAAAATAAGAGAGGACTACTTTTACAGGAGAGGGTGACTAATATAGTGGCGTTGATGAAAATTCAAATAAGATATAAAGACTAGAGTTGTGCTATGGGAACAAAATGGGATACAAAAATTTAAACAAAACTGACACATAGCAACATCCTGTTTTTCAACACATCACATCACCTTTATATTAATATTAACTAGACGGGTCACTTGTCATTTTTGTCACCCTCTTTGTCTCTTTTTTTGTCCATATAGAATTATTCTAAAGACTATGATTGACTTAAGTAAACTTGTAATTTCAGCATCTATATTGGTATTGTTAAATTTTGTTATCTACATAGGCAAAAAGTACATTTTAAGTTATCGTTAAATGCCACATATGTAAGTTAAATTTAACAACTATTGAAATGTTGTATTTGATGTGTTGAAAAAATCACTAAAATCCACTAAAGTTCAAGTAGGCACATTTTTGTCAAGGGTTATTAGTCAAAGTTTATTAAATAAATAAATAAAAAAGATTTTTTCAAAAATATTAAACTCTAGCACAATGTTAAAATTATTGCTAAAGTTAAAAATAAACTTAACAACTAATCCAAAAAGATTCTTTTAATAACTTTTTTTAAAGTACAATTACAATCCGTATCATGATAGTACAAGTGCATATAGATATATATTTTTCTAAAACTCAATGCACAGAAACTAACAATACAAATCCCTGTTCAGAAGACTACAAGAAATCAATAATATAAACTCCTATACAGGAGACTGCAAACTATATAAAATATAGACAAACCCCCTCATGGGGGGAATTGAACATGAGACCTCTATGTCCTAGTGTCTCAACCTTAGCCCCCTACGCAAATGGGTTGAGGCCTTATTGGCCTTTTAATAATTTTTTTAACACCTCTAATTTAGCTATTTTTTTGAATTGTTAACTAATAACTTCACTAACGACCTAATTTAATACTATCAATGTAGATATTCTTAAAGATGGATAAGCAATAGTGATAAATAGTAGTGGTTTTAATTGGAGCATCTCAGATGCATATGTTTGGACAATGTGTCTAAATTAAAGAGAGAGAGAGACACAAAAGATGGAATAACCCCCCGCTATGTCATCGTATTTTCAAATGTTCATACTTCATAGTTAGCATTGTATAAGATAACAACCTCTAATGGTTTATCACCAAGTTGTAACATATTTTAAAAAAGAGTAATACGATTTATCTAGACCGGATATTTAGAAAGAATAATACTATTTATCTAGACCAGAGACTAATTGTTATTTTCATATTGGCTGTTGAATAAATAACAATCTCGTGTATTTATGCATCCCAACACATAACCATGTAGTGATGTCATGTAGTCTCCAGTTTAAATTAATAGTATTACTCTTTTAAAAACTCTTAACTAATTGGGCACTTGACACACTATTATTTTACAATACCCACTACATGTTGATGAACATTCCTACCCTTATTTATCCATATTTTCTATGAAAATGATCGCCCGTGCATGAGATGCTCGGCGCAACACTTGCGTTACGGGATATATTTGAGAGTCCACATGTGGGTTTCCACCCATATATAGGTTCGAATAGTTTCCCGTCATATAGACATCTGTGGGCATTATCTTACCAGACGTATGGTAAGAGGTCGGGACAATTATTCTCCCATGTTCATTGCTTGTCTCATCCACATATCTCCAATCCACGATCATGCATTGAAAATGGTCGAGTGACTTTCCAAATGATTTTCCGGATGTTTTCTTGTCTATCAAATTCAACACGCAAGTGCTTGTAAGTTTCGGCCGCATGCGTGTCAGTGAAGTTAAGGTTGCTATCACGACAGCGTTACACTGAGCTTCGTCTTTACTCATTTTTGTCTGCCATTTTCTTTAACATGTCGTTTTCGTCATTGTACGACACCACGACTCCACCTTCTTCCTTCCTCCATTGGTTCCTCGCAATTTCCCCACTTCGCTCAATGTTGCGCTACTCCACCATCACCATATATGTAACTGAAATTCACATGAAAATTGAGTGTGCCATGAATTCACAAGAAAAATAGGTGAGATTAGTAAAAGTTGTTGTGTAAATATATAATCACTTATAATTTAACTTAACAAAACAAGAAATCCTAAACGGTGGTGGTTGGATTTGATCCATCTACATCACGTGAGTAGCTAGATGAGTTTGGTCGCGTTCAGCGTTCCCCTTACAAGAAGCACCTGTGAACCAAAAATTGAGCCCAGTCACTAAATTTTAGTATTAATTGTTGTTTTACCTGTTCTACATTGCTACTTGCAGAAAAAATTCAGTACTTCAAGAACCTAAACATAGGTCTTGAGCCAAATTAAATAACAAATTGGAGCCCTTGAGTTCACATGTAAGTTCTTAATTGGTCAGGAATACCGAGTTTAGTACTTATATGAAACTTTTTTTGGATGTTTGCTCAAAAAGTACGTAGACTCATGCCTTACGGATCTACTACTGTTTTCTACTCTTAAGTCTTGAGTTTGTCCAGAGATGATATAAACTGTAAGAGACAATGTACTCCAGGAAAATATAGAAGTTTGTTTTGAATCTATCATGGAAAGGTAAACTTTTAATGGTCATAATAAAACTGCAAACTATTAAATATATAATATTAAACAAAGAATTTTTAAGTACTAGTTGGATCACGCTTTACCACACTATTTTTTAGATCAATTTTAAAATATACTAACAAATACGTAATTGACTTATATTAGTGGGTGTCCATTATTAAGCCCCTCATATATTTCAACTGATAACTCCCATCCCAATGGGTAAATTAATGGGAGTAACAAAAAATATAGTATTAAAATACCCAAAACTTTATTTTCTTTCAGTTTCATATAACAAGAAAATTTCATTTAATTTTTATTTTTGTCTACAAATAAGTTGATTATCACGCATGCCTGTATAAGTGGCACGCTTCTAGACTAAACCACCCTATCCCCACCTGTAAACGTACATATACATGCATACATAATAACAAATATACGTGTATGTAAAATAAAATTTTTATATATAACAAATGTTTCTTCTTGTTCCGTGTCCCTCTCCTCTCTCTCTCTCTCTCTATATATATATATATAATAGATTTCCAACTCTGTATTGTACATGTAGAGTTCTAGAGATATTTCATATATAAAATATAGCGTAATTGTGTTTATTACGGTTGATATCGTAAAGAAACTAAAATACACGACTTATATGCAGTTATGTGCATCCTACACAGGCTAGCAGTATGTAATAAATTCTCTATTTTGTATTTTAATTATTTCCAAGAACACGTGTCAACTCATGTATCGAAACTCACACTTCATATGTTAATGTAAAGAAAATTAAGACAGTAGATTGTATTCATGAGACTTTATTCGAATAATGAGCATATATAGGTGATCCACATATACAATTACGAGAAGCAATTGAAATATATTTCATTGGTAATGTGTGTACTAAACAAAAAAAAAATTAAGATTAAAACTTGTTGCTTAATGAAATCCAGTATCATAGGTCTCTATTACATAATTTGACTCATCACTATGTGCAATTTATATTAAGATCAATGAATTATTAGTTGAATTTCAAACTGGTATTACATAAAGCATCCATGTCCTGCAATTTACGGTTAGATAATTGAAATCCAAGACCAGTAAGAAGTACCACATAATGGAAATATTATAATACACGTAATCTTTAGCAATATAAATATTAAATAAATATGTACAAATATCCTTGGAGCCCATAGCAAAATAACCAAATATTCATTGGTTTAAATCAATACTAGAACATAGTAATCGAAATATAATGTTTATCAAAGTTATAAAAAAGTACGTTTAAAAAAACAACTATTATTTTTGCTATTTGAAATAATAAAAAATGGAAATAGTTTGGAAATAGTTTATAGAACACACGACTGTAGAAGATCTTATTGTCTCTTACCAATCAATCTTTTTTTTTTACAGACCAATTAATTCTTTAAAAGGTTATGTTATAGTTACCCCATATCACAAGAAATTGAGCAAAAATCACTCAATTCACCATAACTGATGTCAAAAAACTGAATCCCCAACTATTGAAATATTATATTTAATTAAACTTTTTTAATTGACTCGATGACTATACTGGATTAATGGGTTTCAAGTTAAACCGACGGGTCATTACTAACTCAGTTGCCAATTCAAGTTTATGTGGTTAAGGATAATTTTTTTGAGTGAAAATACGCGAGAATAATGATATATAGATAAAAATTGTTAAAAAAAGAGTTGATACAATGGTTTAAAAGCTACTTCTTGACAAGTAGGTCATGAATTCATCGTTTCACCATTAGACCTGTAACAATTTTTTATGAAAAGTGACAACCGGGCGGGCATTGCACGGGTTTTGATTTCGAAGATTATCTTTAATTACAATTCCTTGTACGCGATGGAGTCGTTGTAGTATAAACATGAATCCAACTATAATTTTCAATATTGACTCGGTCATTGATTCGGTAAACGTACTGGGCTAATGAGTTTCTAGTTCAACCGATAGGTCACTGTTAACTCAATTGCCAATTCAAGTATATGTAGTTAATAATAATATGATGACTGTACTAGATTAATGAGTTTCTAGTTCAACTGATATGTCATTGGTGACTCGGTTGTCAATTCAACGCTCTTCCGATCTTGAAAATATTTTTTTAAGTGAAAATACGAGAGAATAGTGATATATAAATGAAAACTGTTAACCAAAAGAAAAAAGAGAGTTGGCACAATGGTTTAAAAACTACTTCTTAACATGTAGGCTATGAGTTCAATCTTTCACCATTAGATTTGCATCAATATTTTTATAAAAAGTGACAGCTGGGCGGGCGTTGGACGGGTTTTGGTTTAGAAAATTATCTTTGATTGCGATTCATTGTACGCGATAGAATCATTGTAGCGTAAACATGAATCCAACCATAGTTTTCAATATTGACTCGGTCATTGGCCTGGCAATTGTACTAAGCTAATGAGTCTCTGGTTCAACTGGTAGATTATTGCTAACTCGGTTGCCAATTTAATTATATGTTGTTAATAATAATATTTTTTTAGAACACGTGAGAAAAATAATATAAAAATGAAAATTGTTAACAAAAAAATGACTTAGTAGAATGGTTTAAAAGTTATTTCTTAACATGTATGTCATAAGTTCAATCTTTCATCATTATATTTGTAAAATTTTTTTTTATGAAAAGTAACAACCGGTGTGGTATAGCATTATAAGCGATTGTGCCAGATATATAGAGTTGTAGCCTGTAGGCGGGAAAAATCAGTAAATTGCGCCCGATAATTAATCCAATTGTGTCAGGAAATTATGATTTAATATAGATATATATATATTTGATGGGTATATATATATATATGCACATATATTTGACGGGAGACGCATTAATGATTTAAAATTCATCATACAGAAAATAAAAAAAAAAGAAAAATAAATTCACAGTCTCTAGCAAAGAAAAACATTATTGAAATATTTTGAACTATTTCTTAAGAGCCTGTTTAGATAGATTTATAATTGGTTCATTTATAAATGGGGTAATGATTATTCTTTTAAAACATATGTAGAACCACCTATATTTGACATATTACATTGATGAGATGAGTATTTCTAATCATTGTAAGGTGTCCATTGTAGTAGTTGACACATGTCTAATAAAATATAATAATTACTTTTATTTATATATCGGATCAATTATAAATGATTCCAAACGGACTCTAAGTCTATCAAACTTGCCACTATTCATCTCGACGTGTGGGGTCCTCTCCCAGGTCTTTACCACAAATTTTTTTGTGTCATTCGCTTGAAATAAAATTGATCACCTGCCAGACAGCTGGCGTGATTATCCAGCCAGAAATACACATGACGAGTGATAATTAAACAACTCACATATGAGTTGTTTCATGTAAGTTGTCTCACCCATGAATTGAAAAATCATGAACTGTCAAGTGTGCATCTAATGGGATATCCCATAAAACATCTAGCATGTGATTAAAACTACCATGGGAAGATGCTTAAGACCCAATATGCATGAAGAATCAATGCAATGTAGAAGAAGACAAAGGATAGATAGCCCCCAGGGGCACAGCAGGTTGCTTGTCGAATGCGCCAAAAATAATTAATTTCCTTACTCGAGTTTTAATAAAATCGTAAAAGTGGAGTAAAGGTCGAACCCATAGAGAATAGTGAATAAATTAAACAATTTAATGTTCACTAGAGATTGGGGGGTTTTGAGAGTTGGATTGCTAATAAAAATTAAAGTGAAAAGCTAATTAAAAATGCAACTAATAAATTGAGTAGAGAAGATTAATGAGGAGACACACCC